>JAJOZX010001208.1:855000-962500 GCA_023014485.1 Bathynomus jamesi
ACAGGCAAAGAAAACATGAATATTTAGTAAACCCTCCTTGTAAACCTAACAGGAAACCAATCATTTTGAAATCACACACACGTCCCAGTTATATTGTTCATACCTGATTTGAGTGAACAGTTTGACATTTTCATAGTCCTCTTTCATTTGAACAGAATGTGCAACTGGTATAGATGGATATTTGTTCCCATTGTGGAGTAGAACAGCTTTTAAACTCCGAGTTGAACTGTCAATAAACAGGCGCCACTCTGAGGGTATATGTGTTAACCCAATAGCTGTGAATAGACCATTAACCTCGCTGCAATAACAGAGAGAGCCATTGACATCGTAGAACTTTGCAAACTCTTCATGCCGCTTTCGGTATACAGTGCTCTTGCAGTCTTCTCCAAGCAAATTCCACTCTTTGAGTCTAGAGGTCAGAAGCTCAGACCCTGATTTCGTCAGACCCAAATCTCTAATTAAGTCGTCCAATTCCCTCTGACTTGGAAAGTGAGGGTTTGTACTAAACGTTACTGTATATTCTTCATCATGACTGTCCTCACCAGCCGACATCTCAGATGAGCTAGCTGCATCCTCATTTTCAACCTGCAAAGCAAAGAAACAAAATATAGGCATAGCTATATATGTAGAAAAGCATCAGCACTAAGAAAAATCGACACATAATGATCCACAGTCTGTAAATACAGAAGGTAAAGTAATGGATAGATACCTATTCTGGTGGACGTGGTATTGGGAGACCTTCGCCATGTGGTACAGGAGCTATGGACGACGCTATGCTTGGATAATGAAGAGTCTGCCTTCCTTTAACTTTCCTGTACTTAGAAACATCTACCATGCAGTAGTAGCAATCGTCGTGGTGGCTCTTTTGTTCTCTCCATATTCCGGGTACTGCAAAGGGCATTGCCTTGCGTACTCCCCGCAGCCACCTTTCAAGTGTGGAGCGGCAGCTTCCACAGATCACATGGGGTGCCCAGGGCTTATCTTGGTCACCCATAGGCATACCAAAATAGAGTCGATACGCGATCCAGAACTTGGTGCCTTTCACAATCTTGTGCGATACTTGCTTGGGGCCTATGTAATACCCACAAACGTAGCAGAATATATCCGGCGGGTGTTTACAAGCTCTAGTTGCCATTCTCTTTACCAAACTGTACTACATTAATCATAACCTGCAGATATAGAGAGAAGAGTTATTAAATCTGCAACAGATTACAGATTCCAGAAAAAAGATGTATTCCCAACACTGAAATAATGTTCGCAATAAAAAAGGATTGATAACACTCAAATCGTCAGCACAGAGAAACACAGAAACACAGTACCTCAGTGCTGGTAACCATCAGACAAACAACCTGCTTTCTTTGTGTGCTCACACTTACTGACTTCTCAGACTCTGCGCTCTTCTTTATATAGCACAGTGGAAGTTTCGGGCAATTTCTAGAGCAAGAAACTGTCAACGAACATCCGGATTGTTCTCAACAATTCCTGATTATTCTGATATTGCTGCGCCCATAATAACATTATACTGGTAAAACATGAAAAATGGATTATCTCTGAAACCATTGATGATACAAACCAAGGCCAGATTTGGACTCAGCGCCCACAAATGCATATAAAAACATAAAAAATTCTATATAAACAGAATCAGTGTTACACAGTGTTATCGGCCAGTGGCTCTCACCTCACACCTTATAAAGTGTTTTGAACGCATAATTAGAGGCAAAACTACCTACTACCTACAAGAAAAAGACTTATACAACCCAAATCAACATGGCTTCAGGGCGGGTAGATCATGCCTGTCACAGCTACTAGACCGCCAGGAGAAAATATTAGGAACATTATGTCGAGGACAAAACATTGATGTAATATATACTGACTTTGCTAAAGCCTTCGATAAATGTGATCATGGAATCATAGCACACAAACTTAAGGGTACAGGAATTACTGGAAAGCTAGGAAGGTGGATATTTAATTTCTTGACGCAAAGAACGCAAAGAGTGGTGGTAAACGGAGTTAAATCGGAAGTCTCGGAAGTCGTGAGCTCTGTCCCACAAGGGACAGTATTAGCTCCCTTGCTGTTCATAATAATGATTGCAGATATTGATGCAGATATTAAGGACAGTATTATATCATGCTTCGCAGGTGACACAAAGATATGTAAGGAAATATTGAACGAAGATGACATAAGAAAACTACAAAACGACATTGAAACATTATTCCAGTGGGCGGAAGACAACAATATGAAGTTCAACGAAGAAAAATTCCAACTTCTAAGATATGGTAATAACAAAGAACTACAGAAAAAAAGGGTACAAAACTCTGCAAGCCAAACAGATAACACCAAATCCACAAGTCAGGGATCTTGGAGTAATAATGTCGTCGGATGCAGAATTCAGAGAGCACTATAAAATCAAAATCACAACTGCTAGAAAAATAATGGGAATCATCTGGAGGAGCTTCCGCAGCAGAAAAGCAAACATCATGCTCAAATTATGGAAGAGTCTAGTCCTACCAATAATTGAGTATTGCTAAGTACTCACAAGCCCACACAGAAAAAGAGACATTGCGAGCATTGAAGCTATACAAAAGACTTTTACGTCTAAGATAGAGGAAACGGAAGGTGAAGACTACTGGTCTCGACAACAATCCCTGGAACTCTACTCTCTTGAAAGAAGGCGTGAGCGGTACACAATAATATACATATGGAAAATACTTGAGGGCTCTGTCCTTAACCTCAGAAATGAAATAGAAACAAACTGGAATGAGAGAAGAGGCAGATTTTGTACGGTCCCAGCTGCGGTGGGACAAGGAGTCATGAAAACAAGGATGGAAAATATCCTCAGAATACGGGGCCCAAAGCTTTTCAATGTCCTTCCAAATGAAGTGAGGAATCTCCAGCACACCGACCTGAATAACTTCAAGAACCAGCTGGACAGATTCTTGTGCAAAATCCCTGACCAGCCATGCGTGGCTGGCTACGAGGGCAGGAGGAGATCAGAGAGCAATTCCCTCCTTCACCAAGTCCCGCAAATGAGGCGGGATGCTGCAGGTTGATCCTGAACCGTCGTTCAAACTCAACAAAAGTAACAAAAGTAAGTAAGTAAGTATATATATATATATATATATATATATATATATATATATATATATATATATATGTATATTGTATACATACATACATATATATATATATATATATATATATATATATATATATATAACCTTTAACCTTTGGTTAGCTTCCGCCCGAATTGTTCATTCTGACGAAGGTCAAGCTTTTCACTCCACCTTAGACCTACAGTTTAACGTGGAATCCGAACCACGCCCCATCAGCAGCCCAGCGTCTTAACCACTAGGCCACCTAGGGTACCCATTTATCTACCAACCACTTTCTTTATTGTGTGGAAGGATGAACAGCTGGGTTTTGCTGCGCGCCGGCTGCCGTCGGGTCTCGAACCCGGGGCCGATGGTTTCGTAGTCAGCGACGCTAACCACTACACCACCTATATATATATATATATATATATATATATATATATATATATATAAAATCTACATATGGAAAATGATCGAAAAACTGGTACCAAACCTCAAACTAAACCCAATTACCACCCAAACATCGCTGGAAAATAGAAAAGCAGAATGTGTAGTGTTCCCAAATTAAAGGCCCGACAAGGGACCTCTTCAACACTGAAGGAAAATAGCTTGGTTGTCAGGAGGCCAAGACTTTTTAACCAGCTATGTGCAGTGGAGAGCGCAAGAGAGCAACTCGCTCTTCCACCAAGCCAGGCCTAGAGGCGTTGCCATCAGCTTGACCTTCTTTTGAAGAGAGACCAACGGACGGAACTGCAACGAGGTTAACGAGGTTTTATATATATATATATACATATATATATATATATATATATATATAGAGAGAGAGAGAGAGAGAGAGAGATTACAGAGTCCTTGTGCAAATTTCAAGTTTAATAACTTGTGATGTACACATGAAAGAAACAAACTGTAAACGACATATGAAACCATAATTATTAAAGTTTTTCTTTATTTTATTTCAGGTCGCATCATATCAGGCGTAGACGCTGAAAATTATCGAAAATGGCGACAGTAGAAGAAAGTGTGAACTGTGTTTTATGGCTAGCAGAACTAAAGACTATAGAAGCTGTGAGAAGTTCACTGCTCATTACCAGGAAGATGCATCACATTGGAACTCATTAGTAATTGGATGAAAAAGTTTAAAGGAACTGGATCAGTGAATGACAGATCTCCATCCGGGGGGCTAGCAGAACTAAAGACTATAGAAGCTGTGAGAAGTTCACTGCTCATTACCAGGAAGATGCATCACATTGGAACTCATTAGTAATTGGATGAAAAAGTTTAAAGGAACTGGATCAGTGAATGACAGATCTCCATCCGGGGGGCTAGCAGAACTAAAGACTATAGAAGCTGTGAGAAGTTCACTGCTCATTACCAGGAAGATGCATCACATTGGAACTCATTAGTAATTGGATGAAAAAGTTTAAAGGAACTGGATCAGTGAATGACAGATCTCCATCCGGGGTCTTCAAATCAGTGGGGAGACTGCGGTCGTTGTCCAGGAAATCGTTGCGACGTGAATCCGATGAATTAAACATCACGCAATCAACAATACGCAAAGTTCTCTAAGTGAAATTGCATTAACACAAATACAAGATTCAGAACATGACTACTATGCAAGGTTAGATTTCTGTGAACAGTTCCAGCAAAAATCAAGAATTCCCCTGGGCTTCTGGACAAGTTGACATTTTCTGATGAGGCAACATTCCACATTAGTGGGAAAGCCAACCGCCACAACTGCCGCAGTTGGGGAACAGAGAAACCTCATGAAGTCTGGCAACATGAGAGAGACATAAAAAATTAATGTCTGGTGCACTGTCAGAAAGTCACGCACCATTGGTCCTTTCGATTTTGAACTACAAATAGTTAGTGATGAACGTTACCTCGCAATGTTGCAGAATTTCTTTATTCCTGAACTAAGATGATTAAATCTTTCAGATGTTACCTTCTTTCAGAAAGACGGTGCTCCCTGCCACTATGCTCTGTACGTGCGGCAGTTTTTAAATGAAGTCTTCTCGGCCAAGTGTATCGGTGAAGTGGAGCCACTGGACTACTTTTTACGGGGCTATGTTAAAAGTAGTGCTTAATTTGTGACGGAACGCTCCGGAACGCCGTTCCGGTACTTTTATTTCAAAACCTAATTAAAAAAAAAAGGTTTTTATTTCAATAAAAAGGTCAGCAACGTAATTTCGTAATTTAAAATCCAACGAAATACAGACAGTAGAAAGCGAAAACTAGTCGATCAAGCAGAAAGAAGTTTGGAGTGTGTGTGGAAATTAATGTGATTATTCTATCAACTTCCTATATATAGCAATAGCATGTAAGTAAAGCAATTTTACTTTGTTTCAAATACATATAATATTTTGTTTCAATTAGATGAAATAACATTTCACTAAGATGTTGCAATCACAGTCTAACTTTTCCTTTAAAATAATACTGTATTCGAAGAACTTTCATTTGCATGTTGCGCAGTTTTCGCAGAAAAAGCGCTTAAAATGCGTTGGTTTCCGGGGCGCCGCCCTGGACCCCGCTGGGGGAGCTTACAGCACTCCCCCAGACCCCCTAACTGTGAGGGCTTCACCTGCATTCCACTTCTTTTTCATTTACAAATTAAGCACTGGTTAAAAGTGTTGTTTACTCATCAAAACCACAGTCTTTGGATGAACACATGATCACGCATGCAAGTCATGAAATCACTCAGCAGCAACTGGAGAATATTTTCAAGTCTTTAGAAAATCGGACTGAACGATGTATCGAGAAAGATGGTGATTTTATGTTGAAGTTTAGAAATTTGTAATGTTGTGTTAAAAACTTTAATAATTATGCTTTCATATGCCGTGTGCAGTTTGTTTCCATCACGTGTACATAGAAATTTATTGAAGTTGAAATTTACAACAATTTTATAATCACACACACACACACACACACACCATATATATATATATATATATATATAATTATATATATATATATATATATACTGTATATATAATGTTAAAGTAGACCCAAACATGGTTTGAATCGTTTCATTGCAAAAGCTAATCAGATCCTGTTGTTAAAAAAAAAAAGTTGGGTAGAAATAACCACATATATTTCCAAATAAAATATAAACAAAACAAATATTTACCACAAAATAAATATAGAATAAAAATAATAACCCTCGTTTCTAACCAACCAACTAGTGAAGTTGGGTTTCCCTAATTAAAACAAAAAGAAGAAAGAAAAAGTTTCTGAGACAAAGAAAAACTGAGCTCTTTGTTAGACATCGAAAAATTTTGACTGCTGAATGAAGTGGGCTAGTTTTTTCATAAAAAATTCTCGTATTTCCCCAACTAACCGGGCAACTTAAAGTCAACCTTTAAACCTCACTATTAACCACTGCAATTAAACTAAAAACTAAAACCTTGTTTAACTACATAGTGGCCTACCAGAACTAGGTGTAAGTAGCTTAATGAAAATACATAACTAAGGTAAGAGATTAAAACTAGGTACCTAGAAGAAACTCGAACCGGGCTACAACAGCCCTAACTAAATAATTAAATGGCTGCAATAGCCCCTATTAAAACTTAAGGGCAATATAGCCCTAACTTAACTTAAGTAAAAACCTTCAAAACCTTAAACCTTTAAAAACAAAAACTTAAGGGCAATACAGCCCTAGCCTAACTTAAACTGCAAAACCTAGGTCTGGAAAATAGCCCCTATGAATAAATAACTTAGCAGTGTGCCAAATAGTGACTTAACAAATAAAATTCAAAATCTGGAAACTAAATGAAACTTATGGACTAGTTAGAAACAGAAAGGGTAACGTTCAACTGGCAACTTCACTTTTGGTAAGTCTAAATTAATTTTAATGAATTTAGCTTGACCATAGTTAGTAATCTGGCTGCCGACCAAATTTTAACCTTAAAACCACTGCAGCCTACAGTGAAAAAGTCTGTAGCTATGTTGACAGTGTCTAAATGGGCCATTATTATTTCTATAATTACTGTGTCTATTTAAAGTAAACTTAGCCTTAATATTGCACCTAAATAAAAATATCTAAAAAAAAAAAAAAAATTTCAATAAATTTTTCAATACCTGTTCTACTTAGAAAACAAAAGACGATCGCGTCTGTAAACTAAACCTCATGTACAAATCACAATTACAATACCTGCTGATATACATATCAGCAAGTACTGTGATTGTGATTCGTACGCAAGGTTTAATTTACAGACACGATCGTCTTTTATTTTCTAAGCAGAATACTATTTACGTACAGGATCTGGTTTGCTTTTTCTCTGAAACGATTCGAACCGTGTTTCAGTTTAATTTAACGTCAATTTGAAAGGTGAACTCGTCACTTCCTTTTATCATTTTGACTATTTAAACTCAAAAAGTAATAAATAAATCGAGTCAACAATGACTTTTATCGACGGAACCAACCCTCAAAAGTTGTTTGATTTCCTTCCGCAGAGGAAGAAGAGAGCTAAGTCAGATGTAAGATGCAGTGTGAGTTTTAAGATGGATAATGCATGCAACGATAAAAAAAATGCTGAATGTATCATTCTGTCACTATATATATCATACATAATTGTGAAAAAAAAGTTCCCTGAAGAAATAAAATCTATGGGAAAAATGCTAACATTTTCCAAATTCAGTAAGAATTCATAATTGGTTGAAAAAAAAATACACCGTCCTTCTAATTGGTCGGTTACGTTCCATTATTGGTAAGATTAGTTTTCAAAGTTATGAGTTGTTTCTGAATTTTGAAAAAGTCACTATTTTTTCCATAGATTGAACTTCAACGAATTTTTCCACAATTCTACTAATTTTAGAACAAATCGGAAGGCAACTCGAAAGTATTGGAAAAGTACCTGAATATTGTTAACCTTGATTAACCTTGGTTTCGCTTCCACCCGAATTGTTCAGTCTGACGAAGGTCAAGCTTGTCACTCCACCTTAGACCTACAGTTTAACGTGGAATCCGAACCATGCCCCACCAGCAGCCCTGCGTCTTAACCACTGGGCTACCCAGGGTATCCATTTATCTACCAACCAATTTCTTTATTGTGTGGAAGGATGAACAGCTGGGTTTTGCTGTGCGTCGCCTGCCGTCACCGGGTCTCGATCCCGGAGCCGATGGATTCGTAGTCAGTGACTCTAACCACTACACCACCACCGCTAACCACTACACCACTACACCATTACACATTACTGTAAAGACTTTACCGTGAGAAAACTGTGACAAACACATAATAGAAACAAGAGGATCATAAAAGAAAGGCTGGATGAGAAGCGGAAAAAGAACGAATAAAACGGGGGAGGTTGTGGGGAGAAATACCAGAGTCCAGCTGTACATTTGTTTAGTAACCTTAACCTTATCTTTAAAATGCTTTCCCCGGTGAGGCACCATCTGGGTAGGGTGTGTGAAGGGTGGCTAAAAGAATCCTTTGTAGTCTACAATTTCTAAAACTTCACATTTCTGTTTAACTTATCACTACACTCCATCACAAAAGGTAAATACACTGATTGATCCCAAATGATTTAGTTATTGACTCGTAACTCTCATCATTATCATTATAGAAACCCACCGATATGTTTACTGCCTCAATCTGATCGGGTTGGCAAACGACCAAACAACAAAAAATCAGGCATATCCCTGAATGAGCAACTATTTAAAATTAACTTTTTTTTTTTACCCTTCAACTAATTTCCCATAAGTAATATCCACTAATAATAATAATAATAATAATAATGAAGTTAAAAATAAAATTCCGTCTTCTCTATTCGTCATTGTTGGTAGTAAATTCTAAAAGTGTAAAGGTTTGCAAATTAAATGCGTGCATTGAACAGTTGAAATAAATGACCTCAAAAAATCTGCTTGTAATAATTTTAAAATGTATTTCAAAGGAGACATTTTCAATATATTTTTGCTGATTTATTTTATGGAAATCCACGAATGAAAAAGTTTTTTTTAACAAGTATTTATTTTACTTATAAAATATAAGTCTGCATAAAAAGGGAGTTGGAATTTAAATAGAGTGATTGAGGTTTTTTCCTCCAACAATTATTTTACTTTATTTATTTTATAATTTTGCGATAATTTTAATTATATACATTTAAATATCTGAGTTTAATTAGAAGAGAAATTTATATGAACAGTGAAAATAAGACTCCATTTTGCTTGTATATTTTAAGCATATTTTTTGTACTTTATGTAACGAAAAATCGTTACCACGCCATCCTGAGCATAATAACACTGTTCAACAACATTTTTTTTCAGATGATAGTAGTTGTTTCCTTTGCATTTTTCATCTTTGATAACGAAAGTTTGCTCTCACGTCAGGTTTTTGAGAAATTTGAGGCTCTTAACCAAATTTGTATAAACAGTGGACAACACTTATAAGGGCGACGCTTATAAGAGCAGCACGCTTATAAGAGCGAAATCCCAGGGCACGTTCTTGTGCCTACGTAAAATCCGACGGTTATAAGAGCACCAGCTACGAATATAAGAGCGCTCAGATTGTACTGTTTGTTGTATGCGAGCTATGTGAGGTGCGATCATAACAGTGTGCTTACTATCTTTTCCTAAATGATTGGTTGAATTAGTTCAGTTGTGCTTTGAGCGCGAATCGAACTCTCTGCTGATGACGAAGCAGACTATGTCGATGTAGACCTGGACGATGTCGAAGTAGACCTGAACGATGTGCCTGTCCCAGAGGGATTTGATAGGGAACAGTTTTTACAGCTCGTGGATGTCGATTCGAAAGCTGAAACACATGGAGAGCTAACAGATGAACATTTAATCGAGGAGGCAAGTTTGCAAACATTGAAGAAACCACGGTTAGAAAAGAACCAGGATGTGGAGGAATTAGAAGACAACGATGGGGATCATTCGCCTCCGATTGCAAGAGAAGCGCTGGGAGCTCCTAACATTCTCAGGCGATACGCCACTGCCGAATAGTCCAGTAATTAAAAGTGAAAAAAAACATGGAGGTCCAACAAAATTGTCGGAAAAGGTTTCTAAACCAGTTTCAGTTCTTTGATACCTCTACTTTAATAAAAAAATTAGTTTGCTAAAATCTGACATGGGGAATAGGGTGGAGTGAAAAACACTTTTTTTCAGAATTCAGTTTTGTAGGGCACCCAAAAGTTAGTATGTGGCACCAATAAGAAATCTGTAAAATATTAGCTACCTGCGCCATCAACTTCACCGGCCCCAAGGAGGTTAAAAGATTTTGCCTTTCAGGTGCCCAAAAAATTAAGGAAAAATTCAAAGATTTAAGCGTATCTTCCGTTGTGTTTATGCTAGGAAGATAATTTTCGTTTCATTTGATTTGTCTATTTACAGTATGTTTGTTAACTTTACTCTTATATACTTTTTTCCCATTCCCATTGCTTTCGTTGATTGGTTGATGTTAAGCGTCATTCAGTGATTCAGTTTTGTTTTAGAAGCTCATAAAATAGCTGCATGGCTTTAAATATATTAGTTTATTGAAGCAGCTCTCCGCTAATTTAAGCTAGATACGAGCCATGTACAGTATATCTCGGCTTAAATTACCCAGAACTCACCATGTGGAGGTGGCTGCTCTTTGAGTTCCACCCTAACACACCCACCACAATAATTTAGAAAGCTTCTTATTCAGTTTCGTAGTCTCTCTTGGTTTCAAATGATTTCAATATTGCTTGAGATGCAATTTTGGTTTTAACGTAGCCATCGCTCCTCTCACTTCCATAAACTGCTCTTGCCGATTCTGTTACAAGTTTGATACTCCTTTCCAGGGCCGCCGAGAGGGCGGGGAAGCCGGGTTAAATCCCCGAGGCCAGGACCTCTAGGGGGCCCGGAAAGAGGGGGAATAAAATCTAAAAATATTAATAAAGCAATTGATTAAATAACAAAGAGAAATATAATTAATGAACATACATTTTTTTATCCCTTTCAGCCCTGAATTTTTTGTAGGGTTAAGTTATGAATGCGTGTATTTGAAACGTTAGCAATTGGCATCTTCAGTCCTTAAAGGGTTAAAGAGATTATCATACTGTATGTTTTGAATAGTGACTTGGGCATAAATTCAGTTTGCTTGTTATGTACACAAAAAACATTCATAATAAAATATTGAGTAAACAGGGGGTGCCCATATACCAATCCTTCCCCGGGGCCCATGGCAGCTCTCACCGGCCCTGCTCCTTTCTACTGCTTGTGTATGACAAGGGAATTGAAAGAGTTTTAATTTTTCTTCGCTAGTGTTCTCAGCCAATGATGTCAACTCCTCTTTGATTAAGTGTTTTGTCAATGATGGCTCAAACCTGATGGGACAATCTGTCCAAAATATAATAGCAGTGTAGTCAAGTGCATGGAAAGTTAGCTTCGGTACACTGAACTCGCAAATGCTTTTCATTTTTTCAGCGTGAGATCTTGCTACTTCGATCCTTCGTATTGCCAATTTTCGAATGTTTGGCCGGTTATCAGTAATCATTGCAAGAAGTAGTTTCTCATTCTCATTTGTGAAGGTCCGGGATTAATTAATGGCTTTGTCGTGAGTTTAAACGGCTCACTGCTTTCGTCCGTTTCGCTGGAACTTGACGAAACAGTTGCAGCAGTATCAAATTCTTTCATTCCTTTCGAGATCCGTATTGTATACTCCTTATACTTTTGTGTAGCCTTTTTCTTTTTTCCATCTTTTTGGTGACCACTTTATCTACGGATCCAATCATCATTTTTCGAGACGTTCGTTGGTCATTAAGGAAGTCCCTTTCCAGAACAGGAACTTTTCGGTCTTTCTCACAACGACATGTCAGGAGGTCTTCACATTTACAAGAAGCTATATCAAAGAGCTTTAGTAAGTCAAGTTTAAATTTGTGAAGTAATGCTTGATAGGATGCTTGGTCTTTCCGCCCTTTGAGTTGTTTTAAGACATTTTGATATTTTTCGCACAAACCTTGGATGCGCTGCGTTATGGTCTTATGATAGCTAGTTGGAATAGAAGCACGATCCCACAGTCTTTACTTTTTGGGCAACGATTGTAGCAACATCATAAAATTTTGAATTAGCTTCTCCTGACTTAATTCTTTCCTGTCTAACATAAAGGAAACACTGAAGTATATCTTCGGACGAAGGCAAATAAATTAGTGAGAGATCCTTTAGTGGTCCAAAGATTGGATTCAGCTGTTGAGTATTCCTTGTCTTCTTTTATGCCGATTCATTCGCGGCCATGGAAGCTATGCCTAATTTTGCTTTGTGCGTCGGAATAGAATTAAACTATATTAGTGACTGTAAATCTTTTAAGCGAATCAGATTCAATTTAAAAATTTATCAAAGCAATCAAATAATCTGAAAAAGATATGTAAATTATTTTGTAATATAGTATAAATAAACCCTAAATAATATAATTATGAACTAATTTAATCTGTGAAAATCTAAACAAATGGAAACCTTAAAATGGTGCTAAAATCATCTACTAAAGTTGAGAAACTCAACGAAAGATATAAAAATTCCTATTTTTTGTTAGTATTTTTCAAATTTCTGTAAGGAATGGGAGAAAAGTGTATAAGCGAAAAGTTAAAGAACATAAATAGACAAATCAAATAAAAGAAAAGTGATCTTTCTAGCATAAACACAACGGAAGATACGCTTAAATTTTTGAACTTTTCCTTAATTTTTTGGGGCACCTGGAAGGCAAAATCTTTGACCTCCTTGGGGCCGATGAAGTTGATGTCGCAGGTAGCTAATATTTTACAGGTTTCTCATTGGTACCACAGACTAACTTTTGGGTGTCCCTACAAAACTGAATTCTAAAAAAAGTTTTTTTTTACCTGAAAATAGATCAAATCCAAGATGACCGCCGTCGAAACGAACCAAAATGGAAAAACGTCATAAATATGGAATCAATCAAGATAAAAATATGTATGAGTCTATTCATATCAGCTTGAAAAGATAAATGCAATGGAATATATTTTTTACATTTTTGAAGGTCATCCCAAGGTCTTGTATTTGGTCATCCCAAATACAAAATGGCCACCTGAAAAATTACGAAAATTACAAAAATCTCCAGATTCTCAAAATAATGAAGCTAAAAATGAGTTTAGGGGCTCTATTAACATCAGCTTCGAATATTTGATACAAATTATGAAAAATGGACAAGGTCAAGGTCAACCCTGTCCAAAATGGCTGCCATAAATTTTGAACATTGCAATGAAAAGTGAGGTTTGGCTCTAATTCTACCCATCACACTTGTGTTACTCTTTTTCTCAATAATGGCCTGTTTCAATAATTGTGTGTATCTATTTCAGGTTTGAGTACATTTTAATAAAGACTAGTCGACGTAGTGCTTTCACAAAGTGAAAGTGAAAATCTAAGATAAGCATAATCGGATGATAATTGAAGAAATGGTGGCCGTTTAGGTTTCCAAAATTCTTGCTTCATAGCGTTACCATATGCCCGAAAATGACGCAAATGGATGCCATTCCATCAGTTTTCATCTGATTTCGCTCGTCTTGGATTTGACTAAATTGTACGTGCCTCTACTTTCACTGTGCGAAACAATGACAACTAACGTCCTTTACTTATTATGCCCGTGCCCTTCTCGAAAGTGCCGGTGAGCTGATGTCCAAGGTCAGTAAAGGGGAAATGAGTCTTGATGATGCCCTCACATCGAACGTTATTTTACAGCTACAGTCGGCTACAGAAAACTGGAGTCCATCCATGACGCCGTACCGCATAGCCAAGTTCTCGATCATGTACATGCATCTGGTGGGCATCCTCCGCTCACTTATTCGATCTGCCCGCACTGGGAATTGGAAGCTGTATCTTCAGTCGCTTCATGAAATGCTTCCGTGTCTAGCCGCGTCAGGTTACAACTCCGTAAAGTCGCTCCTGCTCTAACTGGAGAAGCTGGAGGAAACACACCCGGCTGTCTATACCAAATTCTTGGAAGGACTGTTTGTTCTCCGTCGCAGTGACAGTTATAGGGCGGGAACATTGAGCAAATTCTGATGGCCATTGTGAAATCGGTCGGTGGGATGATTAGAGGACGTGGTTTTGAGGAGTCAACCAGTCTAATCTGACTACTATCTATGCCTACTTGTGGTGAGGTGCACAAAGCTATGCAGGAGGTGACGGATCTCTCAAGCACCGGTGCAGGGGAGATGCACAAAGACCTCACACAAGCAAGACTCAAGTGCGATGGCAAAGATCTACAGTCCATCCTGGATTATCTCAAAGAGAGAAAACCATTCTCGAAGAACACTAACGAACTCCGGAGCCTGTTATCAGGAGTCATAGCAGAAGGGCCGGTCAATGTTGACTGCTGAGGCTGTCGGTGCTGCTATCCTGGCATCTATAGAGGGAATGTCAATTTCAAAACACAAATTCTCTAAAAAAAGAAAAGGTTAATAATCTATCTTCCTCGGTGTATGTGTCCGTTGATGGTGAGAAGATTGAGATCGATCTTCAGCAGCTGTACCAGCGCCTCCTTGTCACCGTCATTGGCAATATCGAACTCCAGACACTGTTCCAGTATGAGCTGTGCTCCTATCAGAGCTGGGCACTAACGCGTTACAAGTAACGGCCGTTACGGTACTTTTTTAGTAACGGTAGCGGTAACGGCGTTACATTTCAAATCAAGTAACTCTTTCAGTAACGACGTTACTTTTTTAGGGAAATACATTCGTTAGTCGTTACTCATTACTTTTTTATCGGAACTCGCAATTAGTTTCTTTCGATCCTCACTCATTATTCATTAACCGTTAAAAATTTGTCCCTTCACTATGAGCGAGGTATGCGTGTTGGCCGTTGGCATGCTGGCAGCCTTCCCCCATCGACCTTCTTCCCCTACACTGACAGCACTGTCAAAGTAAAAAGGCGAAGAACCCTGGAGCAGGGAGGGACCTAAGTTCAACAGAGGTTTCGTCATTCCTCTCATCTGGGCCTTCACGGCACGTTAGCTCTGCATCCTTCCCATCCACTAACTTTAAAAATATGTTTATTAAACTTAACACTCCTATACCATCTAGTGCCGCTGTTGAGCGGGTTTTTTCAGTAGGAAAGGATATACTGCGTCCGAAACGAGGCTCGCTCTTAGATGCAACTTTTGAGAAGCTTGTTTTCTTAAAGGCCAATAAAGATCTTTTGAATAATAGTTCTTAAGTTTGTGTATTTAGCTAATAAATTTCAATTATCATTGCCATGCACAATAACTCATTCGATTCATTTCATTAGTATTTCGTATTATTGTTTTACAAAACTAAACTTTCCTGGTATATTCTAGCATTAGTAAATTAGTATCAATAGTATGCTACATCCTATGTTATGTTGCAATTCCTAGTAATAAATCTTGCAGTAATTTTGTTTCACTTTTTCCGAAAATATTATGCCTCATAACTTCATAAGTCATAACAACGCAATGAAGGCATGCACAGACTTCATAAGCCTATGCATTAATCAGTGGATACAAACCAACACATACTCGCACCAGCGAATGTTTATATATAATATAATATTTTATGTATATATAAATTATAATATATCTATGCATATACAGTATATAATATATTTACATTTCATTAAAAGTAATGGTAACGAGTAACGGTGCCGTTACTCGGTACTTTTTAAAAATGGTAACTGTAACGATAACGGCGTTACATTTAGACTGTAGTAACGGTAACAGTAACGGCATTACATTTATAAAGTAACGAGCACAGCACTGGCTCCTATCCCTCATCCTTATTCGATCCGAAACTTCTAATGCGACTTGCGGATAGGGCTGATCTTCAGAACGGGCTAGTCAAGAAGGTACCGGTGTGTGTTATCAAGGAGTGTCCCATAGGTGTGGCCTGTGTCATCGATGGAGAGGCGATGCTACAGCGTCTGCTCTGGTCTAAGTCCGCACTGTATGCCAATCTCTGCCAACTATATATTCAGTTTATACGCAACCACTTCCGCAATGCTCTCATCGTGTTTGATGGCTATGGCGGTGGCCCTTCTACCAAGGATGAGACTCATCAGAGGAGAATTGGCACTGAGATAGGAATGGATGTGTATTTCACCCCAGATATGCTGTTCAAAATGAATAAAAACCCGTTTTTGACGAATCCAAGAAACAAACAGAAATTCATCGATCTGCTGGGATCTGAGATGGATAAGGAGGAGGGCATTCAGGTCAAACACTCACCTGGGGATGCTGACTATGACATTGCAATGTCTGCCTGCACCATCGCTCTGACGAAGCCTGTTGTAGTTGTAGGGGATGACACCGACCTTTTCATTCTGTTGCAACACCACTTCACATCCACCGACCATGAGACCATCTATCTTCAGACTAGCACGAAGCTCATTGATATATCCATCCTGCAGAAGACCCTCGACCCTGACCTCAGCTACTCTCTGCTCTTTATTCATGCATTATCAGGGTGTGACACGACATCGAGGCCCTATGGCATAGGAAAACTCTCAGCTATGGGTAAATACAGTGGCCTCAATTCTTAAAGTTGTTCATGATTGCAGATAGAAATCACGAGGATATCGAGCAGGCTGAAACACCGGTCTGCATGAAAATCAATTTCTTTATTTTGAGTTGTGATTCTGAAGCAGTTCGCTGCGCTGCATTAAAAAATGCTACCAGTTTTTTCTATCACCCACAGTTTTAAAGTTATTAGCAAAACAATTTTGGGGCGTTTTGTAATTTTTTACCTTTTTTATCTTTAATTAATTTCGTTTTTTCATATTTTTCAGATAGATGATTCTAACATTACGTCTTTAAAATTTTAATAATGGCTTCTAGAGGATGTACCCATAGTCCAGACATATTTTGTTATATTTGTGGTCTGTATGTTGTAAAACAAAGGACAAATGTAATGACCTTCATTAAGAGAGCTTATCATGCTTATTTTGGAATTAAATTAGGAGATCAAGACAAAAGTTGGGTTCCACACAAGGTTTGTCTTACGTGTGTTGCGGCACTAAGGAATTGGAGCAAAGGTAAAAAGAAAAGTTTGCCATTTGGGATCCCTATGGTATGGCGCGAGCCTAGAAACCATACCGACGACTGCTACTTCTGTTCTTGCAATGTTAAAGGTTATAATGCAAAGAATAAAGAGAGCCTTCAATACCCAAGTCTTCCATCTGCAATGAGGCCGGTACCCCATGGTCCAGAAGTTCCTATTCCCCGCCCACCCGAAAGTCTGGATCAATACAATTCAGATTCTGATTCAGCTCCAAATCCAGACAATGATGATGTTTATGAACAGCCAACAGCTGACCGAGATCCTCCTAAACCATTAACCCAAGCCGAACTAAATGACTTAGTCAGGGATTTGAATCTGCCTAAGGACTCTGCAGAACTTTTGGGGTCTAGATTGCAGGAGAACAATTTATTGGCATTCGACACATACTTCGCTTGGTACAGAAATGGTGAAAGACTTCGTGCCTTTTTTCGAAGAAGATGGTCCCTTGGTATTTTGCAAGGACATCACAGGATTAGTGTGCAAGCTAGGCATCGAATACCAAACCAGTGACTGGAGGTTGTTTATAGATTCCTCTAAAACCAGTCTAAAAGGAGTGTTACTGCACAACGGTAACAAATATGCATCAATCCCAGTGGCCCATTCTACTCATTTAAAAGAGACCTATGATAACATGAAACTGCTTCTGGAAAAAATTCAGTATCAAAATCACAGATGGATATTGTGGGGATCTCAAAGTCCTTTGCATGTTACTTGGGCAGCAATCAGGATACACTATGATGCCATGTTTCATCTGCGAATGGGATAGTCGAGCACGTGACCAGCACTGGAAGAGGAAAACATGGCCTCCTAGAGAGAATCTTACCCCAGGATCAAAGAACATTTTACATGAACATCTAGTTGAACCAAATAAAATCCTCCTACCACCCTTGCACACTAAGTTAGGCTTGATGAAGCAGTATGTCAAAGCATTGAATAGAGAAGGTGAGTGTTTCAAGTACATTTGTTCAAAATATCCAAAGATTAGCTACGAGAAAATAAAGGAAGGTGTTTTTATAGGTCCTCAGATTAGAAAGTTATTGACAGACGATCATTTCCTGAACACAATGACCAATAAAGAAAAAGAAGCATGGCTTGGTTTCAAAGATGTTGTTGAAAACTTCTTGGGAACTACAAAAGCCAAAATTATGAAAGACTGGTGGAAAAAATGCTTAAAAAGTTTTGCGCCTTAGGCTGCTACATGAGCCTGAAAGTTCCCTTCTTATTTTCGCATTTTGACCGTTTTCCCGAAAATCTCGGAGATGTCAGTGAGGAGCAAGGGGAACGATTTGACCAGGACATCCAAACCATGGAAAGAAGATATCAAGGAAGATGGCATACAAATATGATGGCGGATTACTGCTGGTGTCTGCAACGAGATCAGCCTAATGCACAGCATAAGAAAACATCAAAGAAGCACCGGTTTAGTCGTCATTAGTCAGATCTACCTTCGTAGTCTTAAGTCTTTGGAATAAGTCCTGAAATGTTTGCAAGTAAAGAAGGTAAATATATTTTGTTTCTTTCAGTTATTTTCTTATTCTTTCATAAACAAGCAATATGCTTGTCCAAGAGCTAGGAGCTATTTAATTCTGCTTTAATTAGGTTTTACTCTATCACCTAAAGATTTCGTGCTACGAGGGGTGTTGTAATACCTCATCTGTCCCCAAATGTTAACCACCCATTGATGGGAGGGGAGAGAGTATTTTGCTGTGAACGGGACTGGTTGTTATATATATTTACCCTACATTATTATGTAAGCGTTACTGTAGTCTATAACAACAAAATTTATGGTTTAGCATGTGCAATCCAATGTTGGTCTCGATAAGATGGTTCACATTTGTCGATAAATGGGGAATTTATGACACACCCTGTAGTAAGAAAACCATACGTGATAGGGAAAAACTAACTATATTTTTGAGATCAGCGCACTCAAATTATATAGAATCACCAACTAGTTTGTAAAAATCGATCGACAAGTTTTCAAATGTGTACTGGTGTAATCAGGCCATTGCGACCCTCTATGGTTGTATGCCTGGCTCGGATTTGAATTTCGAACGTGCGTTTAAGTACTCCGAGAAGGTGGTTTCGAGCTCCTGCTATCTGCCTCCTGAACGTCTTCCACCAACATCTGATGCTGCAAGATTCCACAGAAGCGGGTCTACCTCCATGTGCAGGCCTGGCTAGGCAACACATGGTGGCGACAGAATGGGGCTGGGTACTCCGCAAGACACAGCATGGTTTTATCTTGAAGCCACATAAAATGGAGCAAGGTGCTGCACCTGCATCTCTACTCAAGATCATTAGATGCAACTGCACTGGAAAGTGTGACAAAAACACGTGTTCATGTAGGAAAAATGGACTCCAATGTACCTTGGCGTGTGGTCCATGTAAAGGGATAACATGCACAAATGGGAAAACTCATGATTCTTGCGACACCACTGATTACTCACGCACTATTTTCATGTGCAATGTCAGATAAGATAGTGTAGTATGTTCGATATTTCATTTTGAATTTTTAGGTGACCTAGAACTTGAAAAATACATTCCATTGCATTTATCTTTTCAAGCTGATATGATTGGACTCATCATATATGTTTTTATCTTGACTGGCTCCATATGACGTTTTCCCACTTTGGTTCGTTTCGACGGCGGCCATCTTGGATTTGACCTATTTTCAGGTAGTTACCCATGTCAGATTTTGGCAAATTATTTTTTTTTATTAAAGTAAAAGTATCAAAGAGCTGAAACCCGTCTAGAAACATTTTCCGGCAATTTTGTTGAACCTCCACTGTTTAATTACTGGACTGGAAGGTCTTCCCCTAAGAGGCATGAAGATGACAGAAAACCATTTGTCCAGCCTCAAAAAACGGTAATAAAATTTGACTGTTTTTTTTACTCGTATGTGATACAGTACATATGTACAGTACTTTGTTGCCTATTTTTTATCTATTTTGACAAAATGACCGATTGGCATGCAATATAAACACATTTTCTATAACATTTGGTTATAAGAACGTGACGGATATAAGAGCGGAAACGCTGGGAACGGAGTGTGCTCTTATAAGCGTCGTCCACTGCAGATGATAAATTGAACAAATTATTAAAACTGCATCTACCCGAAAGCTGAGAGTATTCCAGAAGAAAATGTTTTAGCTAGTGTAAGATGATGTAATTTCTGCTCCTGACACGTTCAAACCTGTTGCAACATGTCAATTTTCCTTCTGTGTTATCTTTCATAGAAGGCTACTTGCAGTTGAGTCATTCAGTCTGCTGCAGGCTGCTTCATGGTAGGGGTCCGTTCATGTGCAGTGAAATTTAATTTTATAGTTTTTCATTTACCTAATCATTTAATTGTGCATGTGTTACACAAAATAGCGCCTTGAATGAAAAAAGAATAATTTGAAATGTCGCGTAAAGGTGTGAACAATCCTAACAGTTTCTGTTATGTGTGCGGTGATTACGGGATACAAGATCACAAAAGAAACATTACTCCCTTAATTAAAAAAGCTTATGAGCTTTACTTCGGATACAAAATCAGGGGTCAAGATAAAGTTTGGGCTACCCATATATGCTATGCGCGTTGTGCTGTGACCCTCAGGTTTTGGTTAAA
Organism: Bathynomus jamesi; assembly: GCA_023014485.1. Classification (NCBI taxonomy): domain Eukaryota; kingdom Metazoa; phylum Arthropoda; class Malacostraca; order Isopoda; family Cirolanidae; genus Bathynomus; species Bathynomus jamesi. The sequence goes on from JAJOZX010001208.1 coordinate 875,678, forward strand.
AGGTACGAGTACCTCTATGCCATTCGCAGTCCCCATGATTTGGAGAGAGCAAAAAGATCATTTCAAAGATTGTTATTTTTGTTTAACCAAGGTCAGTGGTTTTTTCTCAAAAAATAAGAAGAAAATTGAATACTCGAATCTGCCTTCCGCAAGCCCCCTGGATCGTGGAGCTTAGATGATGATGATGATGAACCTGCTAAAAATAAGCCTATGGAATTGTCAGATAAAGATGAAGAGTATCGACAAACTCAAGAAAAAGAGCCTTACTTGATAACTCAACCTGCGCTAATGATCTGGTTCGAGATTTGAATTTATCGAAAAATCGAGCAGAACTTTTAGGGTCCAGATTACAAGGATGGAACTTGCTTGCAAACGATACTAGCATATCCATTTTTGGCAAACGCCAAGTAAATATATCAAAATTCTTTTCTATGACTGGTGATCTGTCTTTTTTTAATGACATTGGTAGTTTGATGATGGCCCTAGGACACGAGCATAAAACCTCTAGAATGGCGACTTTTCATCGATTCGTCAAAATTTAGTTTGAAGGCTGTCCTGTTGCATACTGGAAATATCTATCCTTCAGTTCCTATTGGACATGCTGTCCATATGAAAGAGTTGTATGAAAATATGGAATTTTTCTTGAACAAAATAAATTACAAAAGATACAACTGGCATATCTGTAGTGATCTCAAAGTCATTGGGCTGCTTCTTGGTTTACAACTTGAATATACAGGATATTGCTGTTTTCTTTGTTAATGGGACAACAGAGCAAAGAATTCTCATTATACTATTAAGAACTGGCTACCTCGTCAATCTTTTATTTCTGGACAAAAAAATGTTGCGTGCCATAAATTGGTGGATCCTAAAAAAGTTTACACATCAAACTAGGATTGATGAAAAATTTAAAGGCAATGGACAGAGCAGGAGATGGATTCCAGTACTTGAAACAAAAATTTCATCCGATTTGTGATACCAAAATAAAAGGGAATTTTCGTTGGTCCACAAATAGATGAGTTAATGAAAGATGGTGCCTTTGATGAACTCCTGAATGAATCTGAAGAGACCACTTGGAATGCTTTTAAAATAGTGACCCAGAATTTCTTAGGCAACAAAAAATCGCATAGCTATGCAGAATTGGTTGATGAACTTCTCCAAGTTTACAGCTCATTCGGATGTAATATGAATTTAAAATTCATTTTCTGCATTCGCACTTGGATTTTTTCCTTCCAAACGTGGGAGATATCAGCGATGAACATGGAGAGCGGTTTCATCAGGACATTTCTGCGATGGAGAAACGATACCAGAGCAAGTGGAGTACAAACATGCTGGCTGCTTACTGCTGAACGCTAATAAGGGAAGCCTCAGATGTCACTTACAAGCGAAAATCATGAAAAACATTTTAAGTAAATAAAAACTATTTTAATATTGTCCTTGTGTATGGGTTATTCTATTATATTCGAATATAAAGAAGTGATTTTCTCAAAAACCTAATGATAGCAAAATGTCCCATCTAGGACGTTTTGGCGCCGACATTTTGGCGCTGGACGTTTTGGCGCCGCCGTTTAGGCGCCACCGTTTGGGCGCCACCGTTTGGGCGCCGCCGTTTGGGCGCGGAGCCGGTTTGGCGCCGCCGTTAATTAGTATTAAGTAGTAATACTTGGTTATTAATCTGAAGTGCTGTCTGTCTTTTCAGATAAGTTGTGTTGTTGCCCTTAATTGCATAAATGTCTGAAAATATATCAAGTAAGAAAGGGAAACAGAAGTTTTCACATAATGGATATTTGTATGTGTTTGATAAATGTAACAAGCGCGACCCTTCGTTACTTTTTTGGCGGTGCGAGCAAAAGAGTCAGTGTATTATAAGGTGTATATATAATATGGGTACTTTTCCGTTATCTGCCCCATTGACGATTGGTTAGGTTCAGTCATGATATTTTCGTTAAAACTAACAAAAATATCACAACTTAACCTAACCAATCGTCACTGCCAGGTTAGGTCAACTGTACGCCCTTGACGATTGGTTGGGTTAAGCGTGATATTTTCGTTAGTTTTAACAAAAATATCACGACTTAACCTAACCAATCGTCAAACGGCGCCCAAACGGTGGCGCCCAAACGGCGGCGCCAAAACGTCCCATTCCGCAAAATGTCGTGGTCATTTTCGTAATCAGCGTGCAAAAATCTATAGGAATCACCAGATTTTATTTGATTACACTGTTCAACAAATTTGAACTTTTCCTTTTTTTCTCAATCAAAAACTGGGACAACGCTCAGACCAACTAATGCAGCTGTTGCTCGAACTCCGTATTATTATTGTCAGCATCATCGGGAATCGAACTCCTGACCTCAGTGTCTTCACTTCGCTTATAGAGAAACTGTTACACACTGAACTATGGACATTGAAATTTTGGATTCAAAGATGTATCCGGGATGGACCAACCATCTAATACTTGACATTTCGCAAGCTTACAATTAAAGTTTGCCAAAGATGCAAATCCTTCATTGCGTTTTGGCATAATAAATTCCTTGAATGTGAAAGAAACAATAGAGACAGTACTCTTTAATTAGTCGGCGGACGTAGTTCAATGAAGATACTGAGGTCGGGGATTCGACTCCCGATGATAGTGGTAATAATAAATGAGGAGGTAGCCCAGAGGGTTGCATTCGTCCGGCCTGAGCGCTGTCCCGCCTCATTGATCATGATTAATATTATTAATCAATATTATAAGATAATGTGATGTTGGGGAGACAACTGAAACGAATTTACTTCAATATTGTTGGAAAGTGAAAATGCAACAAAGTGAGAAACTAGTATCTAGTGCGACTTGAACCCACGTTGCGTGGTTTCAAAGTCAGCGTTCCTACCGATTACGACATCAGATGCGGGTTGGAGTCTCACTAGCTCCTAGTTTCTTACTTTATTTCCTTTTTCCCTTTCCATCTTATTTAAGTGAGGTTATTGCAATCAGAACGCATTCATTTACTCCAATATTGTTACTTCGCGGACAATGAAATTATATGAAAAAATGGAAAATAAATAAATGACATTGATAAAATAAATGCTACGGTAAAGCTAAAATCTACAAGTTTAGACATTAATTTATCAAACTTTGGCCCTTAATAAGCCTTTGGTTTTACTGGGATTAAAGATTTATTGAAAAATTACTTTATTATCAAATTATAAATCTAATATACTATTTCAGAAATGAAGCCTTATATATATATATATATATGTAAAAGTTTTTTTGCGCACACCTACAGGTCGCTACAATTGGTGTAGAACAATGCGGTTTTCACCATTCGATGCGTCTTTTTATTGTGCAGTGCCCAGGCTAAAAAAAATTCCCTAACATAAATCCTGCGCCCCCCTTTTAGGGGTACAGTTCTTCCCATTTCTTCATTTTTAATCATAATTTTGGCACAAAATGGGGGAGGGGTGGGGTAATGGGGGAGGGGGTGGGGTTAATGGGGAAACTCATAAAAATAGATGCGATATATATATGTAACCAAAAAAAAATTAAAGTAAATCCTTTGCAAGGTGCCAGCCCCTTCCCCCCTTGGGGGCAATGGGGGAAGGGTGGGGGTAAATGGGGGTGGTGGATGGGGGAGGGGGTATGGGGGGAGAGGGGTGGGGGTGGGGGAGGGGGTATGGGGGGAGAGGGGTGGGGTAATGGGGGAGGGGGTGGGGTTAATGGGGAAACTCAGAAAAAAATTGGTGGGGTAAATGGGGGAGAGTGGTGGGGGAGGGGGTATTGGGGGAGAGGGGTGGGGTAATGGGGGAGGGGGTGGGGTTAATGGGGGAGGGGGTGGGGTTAATGGGGAAACTCAGAAAAAAAAAATGATAACCAACATCGATTCCGGTCAGGAAGATCATGCTTATCACACCTAATGGAACACTATAACAATATTATTGATGCACTCGAAACAATGAAAACTATGATTTGGCGGGCCGCAGGACCCCCAATTACTGTCGGTTCAGTTATTTGGTCAATAAAACTATAGAAATGAACGCAGTCATGAAAATCTTAGGCTTCAAATCCGAGCTCATTGTATTAAGATTTGTGAAGCTTTAGATTTTCATGGCTGCGTTCTTTTCTGTAGTTTTATTGAATGAATAATTGGTTTGCCAGTAACTGGAAGGCCGCAGGCACCCCAATTACTGAGGCCCAAGGTGAGAGGAATAGGAATGATATCCAGATAAAGGGCTACTGATGTTCAAAATAAAATACGCCGTAGGCCCACAATTCAGCCGAAGCACCGCAGATCTAGCAAAATCGGCGCGTAGCGCCGACCTTTTGCTAGTTATTATACTATTACATTACATGGTGATCCGTTTGGGTATGGATAAAATAAAAACGTTGTCAGCATCTACCGAGAAGTGATACAGCGCTCATCTTGCACGTGTGATCCTAAAATGTGGGAGTTTGTAATAGGCTATGCCATCCGCTGCCAGACGTACGAGCGCCATCTGCTGTCAGACTTATGCCAGTTTCGAAGATGGCGACGAATGCGCAACAACGTGCGAAGTGTGTCATTTGGTTTGCTAAGTTTGAGAGTGTGACAGCGGTACAGCGTGAGTTTCGCGGTGTGTATGGCGTTCGAAAAGCTCCTAAATACGACTCCATATGTGGTACCGCACATTTGAAAAAACGGGGTCTATCACCAAACCACATGCAGGTGGTCGTAAGAATTAGCCTCTAGTTATGACCTCTGTCGTATCCTGAAGGGAGATCATGTTGAAGACTAATTAGGTTTGTCACACTCTACCATCTTTGTGGGCATTGTTTGCCAAATATTAAACTATACAATGTTCCTGTTTCCATTTCACATCAATTTTATTTTATCCATACCCAAACGGATCACCCTGTATTATCATTAATAGTTTACAACAAAGGGGCGTACCTCGAAATTATGTTTCTCAATAAAACATAATTTTAAAGTATCGCAAAATGTAGTACATGACAATATTGAAGTAAAATTATCAATACGTATAAAGGAATTTTTGATACGCAATTAACTATCATTTATGCCATGTTATCATTTATATTATGGAATTATTATAGATTTTAAAGTAGTTTTAAATGTATTGAAACTCGTGGATATTCTTAAGTTTAAATTAATACATAATAATAGTATTCAGTCAGAAGAGCCAGAAACTGGCCAAACACTCAGGCCAGACGAATGCGGCCCATTGGGTTAACTCCTGCATTAGTATTACCAGTGACCATCGGGTATCGAATACGCGACTTCAGTGTCTTCACTTCGTTTATATGGAAACGGCGTTACCCACTGAGCTACGAACGCTGATAAGTTCACAAATTCAGATCAATAAAAGTGGATAATTTTTGCAATGAAGATATAGTGGCCTACAGACCACCGATTTGATGTGGCTAAGAAAGTAGGCTTACTATAATTTCTGAATAAAATTGAAATAAATAATTAGGGTCACCAGCTTGGGCCTACACCACAAGCAAACACTACTTAATAAGGAGAGATAAATTACTTTGTTGTTTTGTGTTTAATTAGGAAAATAAATCAATTATTTGTTCACAGTGATTAACAATTCAATAACGGTAGTTATAGTAATTAACAATTATATAACGGCATTTATACTATGCTAAAGATGACTAAGTATTAGCAATAAGAAATGGTTATACAGTCTAATTGTTAAGTAAGTACAATGATGATAAACACTAATTTAGGTAGGCTAATGAGATATGCAGCAGTGTACACACAATAAGTAATTAAGCCAATAATAACCAAGATAATGAAAGTACGGTATGGTACAGTGAAGTAAATGGATTAGGTCAGTGAAAACGAAATGCGTAAATGAACACCTAAACAAGCGGATACAAAATAAGTAAGTTATATGAATGAACACAATAACAAAGTGATACAAAAACTACGGTATTGGTACTACACTTGAATAGGCCTACTGCGATCTTAACGGTTGAGTTAGTTTGAGGTACTGAAGACACCTTTTAGGGCCTACGCGATTAGGCAGAGCTTGTGGAAGCACGACGTAACAAAACACTGTAGGCCGAGTGGGGGCCGACAAGAGGCTTAACGCGACCCTGGATAACTCTGGAGACTGAAGAAACCTACATGAAGGTTTGACCATATTGCGTTTTGCCGTAGATGACTTTGGAGACTGTAGGCCTACCGGCAGGAGGATGTGCTGAGGGTCTGTTGAGATACTTGTTGAACGGGCACCGATCGAATTGTGGTGAAGGATGAGTGAAGAGCAAAGTGAGGTTTGTGACTTGTAGCCTACTAGAAGGTTTACGAACCTGAGCTTCGAAGGATTGCTTCTGCAGGCGGACTGGCCTTACCAGCGAGAGGATGAGTGTTGAGGGCCGGTAGAGACTTGTTGAAAAGGGGGCCAACGGAAACGCCTACAACAGTGATGTTGCTTCTTGCAGGATGAAATTGTAGAGTCGCCTCAAGTGTTGATTCTGCTCGGTGTATGGTTGAAGTGTTGCTTGAAGGACTGAGACCGTCTGAGGTCGAAGCGGCGCTACGTGAAAAGGGAGATTCACGAGGAGGAGTAACGAGCAGAGTGAGGACGAGTTTCAGTGAACTCTGGCTTATATAGGCTCGTAAGACGCTAACTTTTCGCGGGCCTTTTTGGTAAAAAAAACAAGCGTCCTTTTGTTTCTCTTTGAAAACCACTGTTTTTCGATTCCTTATAATTCCCAGATGTCTGCGAACGGCGAGGAAAAGAATTTCTCTGATTGACTTCTACAAACATATAACTAAAGCCTATCAATATCTGTCGGTTCACATTCGAATCATAATACATATGTAAATAATTCATACAAATGATTTTGAACAGAAGTTTTTAAGCCATTGAAACCTTAACATTTACCTTAAACTCGTGATGTACTTAGATTTTAAATGCAGCTTCACAAAGTTGGACCCATTGGCTTCGAATGTAAAATTCAAAATTTTAATGGCTGCGCTGTTTTGTAAATTTACTGACAAACCGGCTTTTTCTCTATTTAACAAACGTGCATGAAATTATCGTATATTCATTTTAGTATGACAGCTCATAAATGAAATGAGGAGCAGGGCAGGTTTTAGGCGGGTGCGAGGGTGCACCGCACCTGGCCCCGCGCTTTGGCGGCAGTGGCAGAGTGATGCCAAACTATTAAGACTGATGATTTTGTAACTATCGATAATCACAATTACTTGTTAAAGCTGTATTTCAAACGTAATACAATACGCTTTTATTATTATTTTAATATATTATTATTAATATATTTATTATTATTTTTAATGAAAATGATCCACTGAGTAGGTCGGTAGTTAATTTAACAATTATTAAACTCCTTTTATAACAATGACTGAGTGGATGAAACCAATCGGTTACTGACCAGAGTTAATTTCCACACTAGTATTTATATACCTTGTGGTAAAGTGTACTCAGTAGTATTGATACAATGACACTACCGATCAACAAAAAGTTGGAGAAAAAGAAAAAGGCGGCAAGATAGCGTCATTAGCAATATGGGACGCTGAGGGCTTAAAACGCTAACGGGAAAACAACTATTGATTCTACAACTGATACAAACCAGCTTTAAAAGTGCGTTCACCTAAATTCAACAAATGGAAAGACTCCTGAACAGAACTAAACCTAATTGAATAAATCAAGACTTATTTAAAAACAACTGACTTGGTAAGTTAACCGTTGTATTTCCAAGCCCCAATTTAGTGACAGCAGTTTAAACTAGGTTAAGTTAAAGCAGACCTACATTGTGGTCTGAGACCTAGCATTAATTTATAGTTTAACAAAGGCTACGGTAAATTGCCCTAGCCTAATCTTGTGAGGAATCCTACTGTGGACCTCAATTTAATCTAACCGCTCTTGACTATTTCCGGAATCTCTAGGCTGACCCTACTAGGCTAGGCTTATCCTACTCTGACGCTATTTCCGACTTTTCCTGACTGAAAGCAAGAAAAGTTCAGTTCTAACAGTTTTTGTAACACTATTGTAGGTACAGTTGCCCGCATATGTAATGTTCCTCGCCTCACAGGCGACTCCGTACATGTGCCAACGCCGCAGTGATAATCAAGGTACCCCAACTGGGGAAGGTTGGGTGGAACGGGACAACCGAGTCGAACAACATATGACATATATATCTAAAGGACAACTGAATGTGTATTCATTGACATACAGGTAATTATATTGTAATATGTGTTCATAAAGATAAACAATTAATATGATCGTATACAGCGTTGAACTCCATGTAGTGGATCACCTGAAGATCAGAGCCCCCAGCCTTCTTTAGTTAGCTTTATAAGGCTAACTAACGAAAATATCACGACCTAACCTAACCAATCGTTAGGTCAACTGTACGCCCTTGACGATTGGTTAGGTTAGGTCGTGATATTTTCGTTAGTTAGCCTTATAAAGCTAACTAAAGAAGGCTGGGGGCCCTGATCTTCAGGTGATCCCATGTAATTTACTAGTCTTATAGGGGTGGCAAACAATGATTGCCCCCCACCCCCACCCTGCACAGATGAAACTAATAGAGGTACAAAAAACTGATTGTTGCATCTTTTAGACAATTTTAATAGTTGGTGTTGTCTCCTTGTGCTTGGCGGATGGCTTCAAGTCGGCAAGGGTAGAGGTGAGGAGAAACTCGAAAAGGGCAGTGTCGTACTCAAGATTTCGGAGGATTGTTTCGATGTGCTGCTCCATGGTCCGGCGGCAGAATCGGGTGACTGGTGGTTCAGCAAGCATCAGGGATTCCACTCGGTCTTTCAAGGTGGATCCTGAAAGATTCTGCCGCCGGACCATGGAGCAGCACATCGAAACAATCCTCCGAAATCTTGAGTACGACACTGCCCTTTTCGAGTCTCTCCTCACTTCCTACCCTTGCCGACTTGAAGCCGTCCGCCAAGCACAAGGAGACAACACCAACTATTGAGTGGTTTTGTTTAGACGTAGAATTAAATTGTCTAAAAGATGCAACAATCAGTTTTTTGTACCTCTATTAGTTTCATCTGTGCAGGGGGGGGGGAATCATTGTTTGCCACCCCTTACAGTAATAAGGTTCCATTATGATTACTGCAAGTTTATATGAACAGCTACCACAATACAACTTTTTATATACTAGTGAATTTGAACCAAAAATAGACATTACACAACCAATTACAAAGTTTTTGTCAGAGATATTTTTACTTGAACCATGTGTAATTTTTTACGTTGATTACGAAAATGAAAACAGAATTTTTCTATCACCCGCAGTTTTAGAGTGACACACGAATTTACATTACTTAGGATTTGAGTGAGAATAGGAAGGGGGCAGGGTCTGCCCCTTCCTCTTCCTTTGCTTATAAGTTGCTACACGTCACTGTTTACTTTCATTTGTCAGTTACTCATTTGATTTCACTCAGTGAACATCGTGCATTTTATTCGTGATTTTCGTTAATCATTTTTTGTGTCAGTGCGTTCGTATTGTTTCATGACAGAATGCCACGCAAGTGTGTCAACCATCCAAACTGTTTCTGTTATGTGTGCAGAAAGTTAACACTTAAATTTCAAAGGCGAAATTTCACCCCTTTCGTCAAAAAAGCATACGAACTTTATTTTGGTTGCAAGGTAGGGGATCAGAACAAGATGTGGGCACCTCATATATGCTGTATTACGTGTTTAAGACTTCTGACAGGCTGGCTAAATGGGTCTCGTCAAATACCGTTTGCTGTTCCGATGATATGGAGAGAGCCGAAAGACCATTTAACGGACTGTTATTTCTGCTTAACAAATATACTAGGCATTACTGCGAAATCTAAACATATGGTACAACACCCAAATTTACCATCAGCCATAAGGCCTGTTTTACATAAACATTTGCCAGTACCAAGGCCACTGGAAACGTGGAGTTTAGATGATGAAAATGAAATTGATGTACAATGGTAATGACGAAGCTCAACATGGTTTACTGACGGACGATGTTGATCCAATGTTTGAACTATCTTCTTCATCGACAGAGCCTCACTTAATATCTCAAGCAGACCTGAGCTAGCTTGTCTGTGATCTGAAATTGTCAAAAGATCAATCCGAACTTTCGGCTTCCAGGTTGAAAGGTTGGAATCTTCAAGAAAAAGGCACTAAGATATCTTTTTACCGCAAGCATCAAAAACTTTCTACCCTCTCATGAAAACCCTTGGCCAACATCATGATCCAAACGAATGGCGCCTATTTATTGATTCCTCGAAGCTGAGTTTAAAAACTGTATTACTCCATAATGGAAATAAATACCCTTCAGTTCCATTAGCACATGCCGTACATATGAAGGAATCATACGACAATATGCACCTGCTTGTGAAACATATCCAATATGATAAATACTCTTGGCATATCTGTGGAGACTTGAAAGTGATTGCACTTCTTCTTGGTTTACAACTGGGTTACACGAAATTCTGTTGTTTCCTCCGTGAATGGGACAGCAGAGCACGGGAAAGCCATTACTCAAAGAAACAATGGCCACTTCGACAAGCGTTGATTCCAGGGCATAAAAATCTCACCAGTTCACCTCTTCTTAATCCAAAAAAGTTATTTGCCACCACTAACATATTAAACTTAGTTTAGTGGAAAATTTTGTTAAGGCTATGGATCAAAACGGCAAGGGGGGGGGGTCTCTACTTGAAACTGAAATTTCCGAGGATTAGCGAGGTCAAAATCAAAGAAGGGATATTTGTGGTCCCGCAAATTAGAGAAATCATGAGAGACAGCGCGTTTGATGAAACTCTGAGTGAAGTTGAAGGAGCAGCTTGGAGAGCATTTAAAGTAGTGAACACAAATTTCCTCGGAAACTTCAAGGCCAAAAATTAAGAGTCACTTGTTGAAGAACTTCTCAAGGCCTACAAAGACGTGGGGTGCAACATGTCGTTGAAAATTCATTTTCTTGACTCACATCTCGACTTCTTCTCAACAAACTTAGGCGATGTTAGTGATGAGCATGGGGAACGCTTTCATCAACAAATATCCACGATGGACAAGCGATACCAGGGCAAGTGGAGCCCCAATATGTTGGATGACTACTGCTGGACATTGTCAAGGGATGGCCCAGATTCGAAATGCAAGCATAAATCATCAGTAGCCACATTTTAGGTGAATTCAATATGCATTTTCTACTTTGATATTGCTATTACGCCTATAAATTAGTCCAAATTTCATTTTCGATTCACTCAATATTGGTGGGGAATAGAAAAATTTTGAGGTCATTTTTGAACTCAGCGGTAAAAAACCTATAAGATCCACCCATTTTTGTTCATGTGACAAATAAAACGTTCGATTTTGTCGAGCAGTGAATTATCAGTGGTTTTTGATGTTCAATTTTCTGTAAATATAGATTGTTTTGTAATGAAAATTTTAAAATTTCAAATAATCACGAAGAGAATCCGTTAAATTTGGCAGATGCCAATGCCCAAAAAATGGCCGATTCTGACAATGCCGATGAATCAGTACATCACAAGTTTTTATTGATTTTGCTAATTTTGAGGGCCAGGTTCTTTACTGGTAAATATATTATTAAATTTGATGTAATAACATGTTTTATAGATTTAATGACACACATGCTGTTTATATCATTATGTAATCACAAGTTTCTTTGAAAATATCATCTTATTTGTTAAACTTTATACAAAAAATTTCTCATCTTCTAATTTTTTTTGCAGATAAGTCAACATAATGGCTCCAAATAAAGAAATTTCATACATGATACAAGAATAGGTTGAAAATTATTGTTCTCCATAAAGAAGGCATTGTCTAATGTCTCCAAAACACTTTCTCACCACGCACAAACTGGGGATGTGAAGAACAAAACAGGTTGAGGATGGAAGCGAAAAACATCTAAAGAGGATGATGAGTATATGATAATGATGAGCAAGCGTAATAGAAAGAAGACTGGTGGGTGGGGAAGGGGAATGAGGGGGGAGATGGAGGTTGGTTGTGTAATGTCTATTTTTGGTTCAAATTCAGTAGTATATAAAAAGTTGTATTGTGGTAGCTGTTCATATAGACTTGCAGTAATCATAATGGAACCTTATCTATACTAATAATTGTGACGGTCGAACTGCATGCGAACTTACTTTCTTTGTTTCTTATTGCCGGCCAAACCACTGGCCAGATTTGGATGAGACTTGGGGATTAGTTGAAAGATAGTGACATCATAGACACGCCATAAAAGATAGTGACATAAAATGGGCGGAGCTCTAGCATATATATATATATATATATATTATATATATATATGAAAAATTATTTCACGAAGGTAACACGTGAAAAATATTTATGATGAATAAAACCACGAAGGAAAGGAAACACAAAATGGTGCTCAAGCGCTTTCGTCTAATGACATCCTCAGGAACACTGAAGTACATAAAAAGGTTAAGCCTATATATAGGTTACAGAAAGAAAAAAAGAAAAAATAAATAACATACATACACACACACACATATATATATATATATATATATATATATATATATATATATATATATATATATATATATATACATATCTATATATACAAATACATACATACATACATACATACATATATATACAATAAACAGAGAAGTAAAATAATAAAATTAAAAATTAAAACCTTAAAGGATTACCAGTGAGGCGTACAGATTTGTAAGGAAAAATATCGATTTTTAGCACAAGATCAAATGGATTATAAGAACTTAATTCCGCTTTTCATGTCCACTTCACCTGCTCTGCCCTACCTTTACGGTCTTATTAAAACCCACAAACCTGGTAACCCTATGCGCCCTATTATTAGCTCGGTGGGCTCTATTACTTATAAACTCTCCAAATGGCTTGTCAAAGTCTTGTCCCCCATTCTCGGAACTATCTCTGATTCACATGTAAAAAATTCCATGGATCTTACGGAAAAATTGAATAATGCACGTACTGAAACTAACGATAAATTGATTAGTTTTGATGTTTGTTCATTGTTTACAAAAGTGCCGATTGACGATATGCTTGACTTTCTCTCCCAAGAATTACATAAGTATGACCTGCCACTACCTTCACACATTGTTTTGGAACTCATTAAGCTTTGCATCAAAGACTGTAAATTCACTTTCAATAACGAGTATTATCAACAAGTTTTTGGGATGGCTATGGGCAACCCCTTATCGCCCCTCCTCTCCAATATTTATATGGAGTTTTTCGAAATTACCTATATTCCGAGAATCCTGGGGGTTGGCATCCCTTGGTTGCGGTACGTCGACGATATTTTGTGTATCTGGCCCATGAATCGTGACCTGGATAGCTTCCTCCTTCAGTTAAATGATCAAGTCCCCTCCATTAAGTTTACTTTAGAAGTTGAGCAAGACAATTCAATCCCATTTTTGGATGTGCGTGTACATAGGGAAAGCCCAGGTTTTAAGTTTAGTATCTATCGGAAAACGACAAACAATTTGTCCTACGTACACTTTTACTCGGGACATGATACTCCCACTAAGAAGGCCATATTTTCATCAATGTTTCTCCGCGCCCTTAGGATCGCCAGTCCGGAATACATCGATGCCGAATTGGAAAAAATCAACGGTATTGGAAGTGATTTGTGTTATCCATCTGCGTTTATGGAATCTTGTCTCAACAAGGCAAAACGAACTTTCTATCGTGTCAATATTAACACTCGTACTTTGTCAAAAAATATTTTAGTACTTCCATTTTTCCCGGGCTTTTTAGGCATTGCTAATGTACTTAAACTTTTGGGTATTAATGTAGTATTTTCATATAACAATATTGTGAAAAATATCATAGTAAAAAATAGCCCTACCAATAATTCAGGCATTATCTATAAAATTGGTTGTAAACAATGTGATTCCTTTTACATAGGTCAGACGGGAAAGGATTTGCACACAGTATAAAACAGCATCAATATTCCGTTAGAACAGGACAGTTGTCCAGTGCCCTTTTTGTCCATTTGTCAGAGTTAGCCCACTGTATTGATTGGAATAATGCTTCAGTTTTATTCCATTCAAGCAACATTGTTAATAGAAATATTCTTGAGTCTGCCATTATCCAACTTTCAAATAACTTCAACATAAGCAAAGGTCTTTTTCAACTCGATCCTCTTATGTTGAATTCCTTTAAAACAGATTTAGATAAGAAGGGTAAAACATTAAATCTTTGGTAAACTTGTCTTCTACTTTATTAACTTTTAATTTGCATTTTATTTTTTATATATATCGAAACCTGACCATAGGCAGCAGTGTGTTAAAACCCGGGCAGAGTTCCAGTATAAATTTGTATTTTTATAATCCATTTGATCTTGTGCTAAAAATCGATTAACTTTTAATTTGCATTTTATTTTTTTATATATATCGAAACCTGACCATAGGCAGCATTGTGTTAAAACCCGGGCAGAGTTCCAGTATAAATTTGTATTTTTATAATCCATTTGATCTTGTGCTAAAAATCGATATTTTTCCTTACAAATCTGTACGCCTCACTGGTAATCCTTTAAGGTTTTAATTTTTAATTTTTTATTATTTTTACTTCTCTGTTTATTGTATATATATGTATGTATGTATGTATGTATGTATTTGTATATATAGATATGTATATATATATATATATATATATATATATATATATATATATATATATATATATGTGTGTGTGTGTATGTATGTTATTTTTTTTTTTCTGTTTTCTTTCTGTAACCTATATATAGGCTTAACCTTTTATGTACTTCAGTGTTCCTGAGGATGTCATTAGACGAAAGCGCTTGAGCACCATTTTGTGTTTCCTTTCCTTCGTGGTTTTATTCATCATATATATATATATATATATATATATAATGGAGTGTGGTACTGTATGGAACAGAAACATGGACAATGAAAACAACTGAAAAGAAACTCCTAGAAAGTTTTAAAATGTGGAGTTGGAGAAGAATGCTAAAGATAAGCTGGAGGGAACACCAAAGTAATGAGGAAGTACTGCAACAAGTGAGGGAGGAAAGAAGACTCATTAAGGTGATAAGAGAAAGACAGAAGAAATGGATCGGACATTTGTTGAGAGGAGAAGGATTGTTGAAGGAGGTGATAGAGGGTAGATATGAAGGTAGAAGGCCGAGGGGAAGGAAAAAGAAAGCAATGCTGGATGATTTGAAGGCAGGCAGGAGCTATCATGAGATGAAAAGGATAGCTCAGGAGAGAACACTTTGGCGGGACACATGAGTTGTACCTGCCTGATAGGCAGAACACGATAGACGGATTGAATTGATAAAATATATATATACATATATATATATATATATATATATATATATCGAAACCTACGGTAAAATTATTGGATACCCGGTTATTTTAAGTGAATACCTGGTTACGTCAACTGTACGCCCTTGACGATTGGTTAGGTTAAGTCGTGATATTTTCGTTAAAACTAACGAAAATATCACCGGGCATATAAGCACACCGGACAAAAAATTAGTCACCCCTAATAGCACCGATAGTAGGAAGTTCAAGGTCACACAGAGGGTGCTGATGTAGCATTGGTAAGTGACAAGTAGCGGTGACGTAGCACACAGGATCAGATCTGTTTCGTGAGGTGGTGAAGAACAAAGTGTGTGTTGGATATAGTCTGCAAAATGGGTCGTGAGGCTGACGTTACTCAGTGGCAAAAAGGAGCCATCGTGTTTGGCAGAGCCCACGGACACAAAATGTCTGAAGTAGCCCAATTTGTTGGTGTGTCAACGCGTACTGTCCAGCGAGTTTACAAAGAGTGGTGTAGTTCGCAATCAACTGACAATCGACGGCGTAACTGTGGCCGGAAAACAATTCTCGACAATAGGGGCCGCCGCCATGTTTCTCGTCTAGTAACTGCAAATCGTTTTCAAACCAGAGAACAATTGCTCCAAGAAACCAATGAGGTTCTCCAGCGACCAATTTCCGAACGGACATTGCGACGAGAACTGCATGCGATGGACATCTGGAGCAGGGTACCACGGAAGAGGCCGCTGTTAACAGCAAGTCACAAATTGGCACGTTATAAATGGGCTCAGAGGCACAAAACTGGACTGCGGCAGATTGGAAACGTGTAATTTGGTCCGATGAGACCCGTTTTTGTTTGTTCTCCAATGATGGGAGGCGACGAGTACATCGCAGGTCCAATGAAGCCTTTAATCCTGAATGCGTCGAAGGTGTTGTTCAGGCTGGAAACAGAAAGTGAAGCGCAGGAATAGACACCCACGGACTCTGGCGGAACTTCGGGACCGGCTGATGAACGAGTGGCAGCAAATCGATGTTCAGTACATGCACAACCTCGTAGAGTCTCTGCCTCGCCGGATTCGTGCGGTTATCAAGGCCAGAGGCGCCGTCACACGTTATTAGGTACATTCTGAGAGGGGTGACTAATTTTTTGTCCGGTGTGCTTATATAATACTGTATATATATATAGCGTTCAACTTCCACCCGGGCAACGCCCGGTCGCTCCGCTAGTTACTGTATAGACATTACATTATAATTACCTGTATGTCAGTGACTGCACATTCAATTGTCCTTTAGATATACAGTATATGTCTGTGTTATATGTTGTTGGACTCGGTTGTCCCCCCTCCACCCCACCTTCCCCCAAGTTGGGGTACCTTGACTATCACTGCGGCGTTGCCACATGTACGGAGTCGTCTATGAGGCGAGGAACATTACATATGGGGGCAACTGTACCTAATAGTCTTCTTCCTTTATATCACTAAAAATATAAAAAGGCAGTCCTGTCCGTTCGTTCGTCTGTAGACACCATGTATTTACTATTAAGCGATTCTGAACATAGAATTAAATGTGCTTTGCTTTGTTTCAATTTTGTACTCTAGAGCGTTGAGTTTGCTGCGTTCTTTTCAATTATTCGGTCAATAAAACTATAGAAAAGAACGCAGCAATGAAAATCTTAAGCTTCACATCCGAACCTACTGTATCAAGATTTGTGAAATTTAAGATTTTCATGGCTGCGTTCTTTTGACCGAAAACTATTGACTCCCCAGAAATTGGGGGGCCTGTGGTCCCCCAATTACTGAGGCCGAATGCCCCAGCACCGCAGATCTAGCTAAATGGGCCCGTAGGGCCCACTTTTGCTAGTATCACTAAAAAAAGAATTGTATTTTATGTTATGTTTTGAGTGTTGTATTTAAGTTTTTGTGATTGTATCAAAACAACACACAAAACATCTTTATTGCGGATCATTCACAATCCATAGCCACCTAATCTAACATACAAGTACAATCTTATCATACACTGAACTTAATACAAAAATAATGCCAATATAGCCACTTAACATACAAGTACAAATATAAGGCCAGCATAGCCACTTAACCTGACATACAAGTACAAAAATAAGGCCAGCATAGCCATTTAACTTAACATACAAATACAATCTTATTATCATACTTAACTTAATGTGCAGATACAATCTTTGCTACATTACAAAAATAAGGTATTGTAAACCAGCAGTTGTCTCAACCAAGACTGCCATATAGGTGAGAGGTACACAGTATCTTAGGACAGGACATCGCACAATAACACAGAGCTGTTTTGGAGCCTAGTAATGAAATTATATGTATTCTTCAGGATTAACATTTGGATGGTAGGTAGGTTACGCGTAGTAAACATAAAACTGGCACTGCACCATTTTGGTTCCCTAGGACGAAAAATATTATTATAAGCAACAGGGACAGTATTCATAGCAGTTTTTGTATAGTTCCACCACAAATGGGATGTATACAATGTAGTACAGTAAGTTCTAAAAAGATAAATTTTAACTGATTCTGAACACATACCAAATTTCCTTACTACTGTAACATGTTACCCTGTAACGTGTACCTAATATTCTTGTTCCTATAATAATACCAATTTTTTTTATATATTATGACTAAAAGAATTGCATTTTAGGATCACCTGAAGATCAGGGCCCCCAGCCTTCTTTAGTTAACCTCTTAAGGCTAGCTAACGAAAATATCACGACTTAACCTAACCAATCGTCAAGGGCGTACAGTTGACCTAACGATTGGTTACGTTAAGTCGTGATATTTTCGTTAGTTAGCCTTATAAGGCTAACTAACGAAGACTGGTGGCCCTGATCTTCAGGTGATCCTAATTTTTTTTTATTGAAACTAAACGGCAATATAAGTAAATACACGTTATTAACAATTGAAAAAAACCCTGCCAAATATTAATCGCCAGCCCCGCATAGTATTTTGTACCCGGCCCTGATGAGGAGACTTAGTAATTATATTAGACTATGGTTACAGCCTTTATATATCGAAGGTAGTACAAGTATTTTATTAATTTTGTACATTTGTACATAAATTCTACGGACCAATTCAGTAAAGAATTCTATTTTAAAAATATATGGTAGTATGAGCATAGTAATTAATATCTGCTACTGTTCTTATATCTCATTTATGTAGAATTAAACAAGACATGTTTACGGTATTACTTGCAAGATTTTTCGGATCACCTGAAGATCAGGGCCCCCAGCCTTCTTTAGTTAGCTTTATAAGGCTAACTAACGAAACTATCACGACCTAACCTAACCAGTCGTCAAAGGCGTACAGTTGACCTAACGATTGGTTAGGTTAGGTCGTGATATTTTCGTTAGTTAGCCTTATAAGCTTATAAGGCTAACTAGAGAAGGCTGGGGGCCCTGATCTTCGGGTGATCCGATTTTTCCATACCAAAGGTCAATAAATTAATTAGGAATGGACAAAAGTTTGATATACAAATATGATAAGATTTCCTTTCGAACCATATTTTTACGTTTAATTAATTAAACATACAGTAACTGCAACATCTTAAAAACACATTTTAGCCATAAAATATGTAATCCTTCCTCAAGTGTTTGACAAGTATTACGCCAGAAAATTTGATTTTCTTTCGCATTCCCTTTCCTCATTCAAAGGGACAATTTGTCGAATAGTAAAAGTCAAAATACTTTTGTCTTTTTGATATTTAAAACAGACTTGCCAACCAAAATATACACTGATAAGGTTATGAGCAGTGATGGGCATCGATACATGAAAATCGCTAAAGCGATACCGATACATCGATACATGAAGAACGTCTTAGGCGATACCGATACGCC
The DNA here is from genome assembly GCA_023014485.1 of Bathynomus jamesi. NCBI lineage: Eukaryota > Metazoa > Arthropoda > Malacostraca > Isopoda > Cirolanidae > Bathynomus > Bathynomus jamesi. The sequence goes on from JAJOZX010001208.1 coordinate 894,785, forward strand.
GATACTTTCTAGATGTCTTAAGCGATACCGATACCGATACATGTATCGCCGGTACATTTTTATAATTATTCATTTAATATGTAGGTATTATATATTGTTTATACTAGTAATTTGTACGTACTAAGTAAAATCAACGACATCTTAATGGGTTTTATAGATGTAAATAAAAACAATTGCTTTATTTAATGAAAGTATGTTTTAATTTTGTAGGATACATGAATGACTGAAAATATTACACTAACAATTAAAAGTAATTACTATTACCCTTCAAAAATACCAGCTGGCTAAACATCTGATCAGAGAGTCTATTCCTTTTTGGAGCGTGAATGTGACCAGCCAAACTAAACAAGTATGAACCTGTTTAAACTCAACACCGAGCGGGCGTGGCCAATAGTGTTGCAACACCAATGAGCGTTTCTATATTATGAGCGTTTCTATATTATGGTTAATTAATCTCAATAACACAAGTACAAACGTGTTTAAACGTTGCGCCGTACTGTGTGACGTGACCAGTAGAGTAGTACTGTCATTAAATAAATATTTAATAATATTATTATTTATGTATATTCATAAATATAACTCAGTAGTGTCATATTATAACATCTATTTAAATATTTAAAAATTCTTATTAATGTATCGATGTATCGAAGTATCGATTTTTTTCGATACATTTAAGAAAATTGACCTTAGCGATACCGATAAATCGATACTTTTGTCAAGTAGCTAAAGCGATACCGATACCGATACAAAAGTATCGATCGATACGTATCGGCGATACATGTATCTAGATACTGCCCATCACTGGTTATGAGCAGTGTTCATGTTTTGTTTTGTAAAGAACCCTGTTGTATCATGTGTGGATAAATTACATACATTTGTGGACTGTGGGAGATGATCGATGCACAGTGGAAATGATAAGGGACCTAAAACAGAACCCTGTGGAATACCGTGCTTAATGCTACTTTGATAAGTTTAAGTTGCTTACAGAGAGAAACTACAGGACAAATACCTTCAAAACCAGTCATTAATAGTGCCTCTAAAACCGTATCAGTACAGTTTAATAAGAAAAATATCTTGGTTAAAGCCCTTGATGTTATAGACCAAGTCCATAAAAATAGGAACTATAGTTTCTCTGTTCTGAGCAATATGAAAATTATCAGTAAGATTGGTACGCAACTGACGATCGATGACGTAACTGGTTTGGAGTTGTATTCTTAAACTTAATTTTGGTACAAATATACTGAATGTTATTTTCAGTGTTTTTTTAATTTGGTGATTACAATTTTAACACATTCATGGGCTCAGGGATGATGAAAAAAAGTGTGTGCGCAAGGGAACATTTAATTTTTTTTTTTCAATTTCAACAAATGTTATCAAGTATGCAAATAAACTATTATTTAGTGAATTCGCAAGACAAATACAGTCATTAACGTTTTATTGTTAAAGTCCAACTCTTTTTACCGATCTTTTTTTTATTATTATTATTATTCCAGCATAGGATCACCTGAAGATCAGGGCCCCCAGCCTTGACGATTGGTTAAGTTAAGTCATGATATTTTCGTTAGTTAGCCTTATAAGGCTAATTAAAGGAGGCTGGGGGCCCTGATCTTCAGGTGATCCCCAACATAGATTGCTTATATAGTTGTAAAAATTATTTTTTTATCTCGTTTGTAATGGGTAATAATAATAATAATAATAATCAGTGAAAAGGGCCAGAAACTGTCACAGCGCTCAGACCAACTAATACGGCCCATTACTCTAACTCCTGTACTATAATTACTACCATCATCTGGAGTCGAACCCCCAACCTCAGAGCTTTCATTTCTTTTCTAGGGAGACTGTTTCCCACGGAGCTGCATTCAGGGGTGTGCTGGGACCGGTTCGGTCCGGTTCGCCCGAACCGGTTGTTAAATTTTGATTGGATCACCGAACCGTTTGTTTGTTTGTTTTTAACAAATATTTAACAGTCAGTAGAAATTTATCTTGAAATTTGCAATTTGTCAGTCAGTCTTGATGAATTTTACAAATACTCATGACGCCCGGGATTTGTCTCGTTCACAATTGTCTTTTTGCGAATTATAGCTTTAGTTTACAATGTCACTTTTGATGTTACATTCGTTGCATGCCATTCGTTGCATGGAAATATGATGAAATCTTATCACCATGGCTGGAAGGTGAAAAAAAGATAAGGCAGTTGAATGAACTCATAAAATTTGAAATTGACATCAATGACTTTCGGGATTTTGTTGCTTCAAATGTGGAATCACAGAATATTCCTCTTCCACCTACCATTGCTAAAGCTAAGAAAATAATGAGCACAATTGCTATTAGCAGCGCGGAAGCAGAACGAGGCTTTAGTGTTATGAACGATATTGCGAAAGCGGAAAGAAGCAAACTTTCTGTTAATCATATTTCCAGTCTGATGACAATAAAAATACTAGGAAGGCCTGTAGCAGACTGGGATGCTGTGCTATATGTCAAGACTTGGCTAAGAAGTCATCGTCAAGCTGATGATACAGAGTTTGTGAGAAAACTGATACTCAACCATCGCAGAACGAGCTAGCGATATGGAAACTTCTTGAATGAGACAGCATGATTGAGAAGGTAAATTTATATCTAAATTTTTTTTTCATTTTTTCAGGATTTTATATAAAAATATAAGTAGTATCACGAGCAGTGTTCGTTTCAATATTTATTTATTTTTTGATGAAAAATTAGTTTATTTTTAGATAATTATGTTATTAGTGAGTATAAAGAATATGTTAAATAATTTCTACCAAAATATTACAAAATACTGTTTGGAAAAGCTAAAATGCGTTGGCTTCCGCGGTTCCGCCCCGGACCCCGCTGGTGGAGCTACCGCTCACCTCAGACCCCCTAGCTTAATGACTCGCGCCATCGGAGCTCGCCGATTTACACCCCTATCTGTATCAGAACCGGTTGTTAAGAAATTGGCAGCACACCCCTGGCTACATTACTTTTGTAATGGGTAAGTTTAGTTATATTTGGCGATTTTAATTAATTCAGTTCTCTCTATATTATAGACAAAGGAATTGTAGAGTTCTGTTTTGAAGTAATTGCGCGTAATTTGCATGTCTCATAGACTGAATAACTGTTGGAGTGATTTATGGCTTTGTAATATATTTAAAGATCATCGTTTCTGTCTTTAAAAGGAAACAGTTGTTACAAATATAGGAAATGGAGTTCTACGAGTATAAATGAAAACATATAATCCCTCCGCAATTCGGAATAATAGAGGCTCAAGCCTTTCCGAATTCGAGAGGATTCCGAATTACTGTAGGTGGAATTTTGTGAATATTTTCTAATATTTCGAAATATTCCGAATTAGATACTCCATTCTGAAAAATCGCAATGTTAACGCAACTCGTAATGATTCCGAAATGTAATTTGCGATAAATTTACTAAATTTTAGGCGCATTTCTGTTTGAATTAATGAATACAAAATGTATTATTGATTGCTGTAATTTCTATCCTATGATAACTACACTGCAATAAAAATTACTTAAGTTATAGGTTACGAATTTCAGAATTAACATTCGGAATTGTTATGAATTGAACAGGATTAGTCGGTTACTTTTCAGAATATTTCTTCTAATTCGGAATATTACGAATTATCAGCGATTTTGAATACTAGATTTCGGAACTATCAAAATGTCCCGAATTAGGAGGAATTCAGAGCTGCGGAGGGATTACTGTACTCGAATTGGAATTAAAATTAATGTTATTAAGAAGGCCCAATAAATTTTTATTTGTTGACATCCTACAGAATATGTTTCGTACTCAATATTTGTTGTAGTAAAGTCGCGATATTATTATTATTATTATTATTACTAAATATATGAAGGAATGTAGGTTAACGTTTACCACTGACCATAGTTATCATACTGTGAAGTTTACAAGAGCATATTATCAGTTGTTGATTCTATTATTTTGCTACCTTAGATATAGGAAGGTGTTTTGGGGGTTCTTTCGCAGATGTTATATCAGAGAAGAGATCTACAGCTTTACCCGGGATCCAATTCATGAGTCGCTACATCATCTGGACGCGGAAGACGGTCTACCATTCAACTGCAACCAAACCCATTATCACTTAATTCCGCTGATCGACTGAAAACGATATTTACGACGGTGGCTACAATGTAGCCATTAGTTACAGAACTAGTATACTAGTTATAGTATAGAAGAGAAAGAATTCATCAAATTTAAGGAATGATGAGGGTGTAAATAGTTTCCTAAATCGATATTAGTCACTTACAACTACGATTATGCAAATACTCTAAACATTATTTAGTTATTTTAAACCAAATTGGTGTCAAATAGGCTCCGACCCATCAAGTAGTTAAAATTACTATATCACTTGGGTCATTCTGAGTAAAAGGAGAGTCGCAAATATTTCCTTATTTTCAAAAGTACTGAAACAATGTAACAATTTTAACCACTCAAAGGGTCGGAGCCTACTTGACATGAAGTTAAAATAACTCACTAGTGTTTAGAGTATGATAATAGTAATCAGAAACTGGCACAGTGCTCAGGCCAACTAATACGACTTATTGCCCTAACTCTTGCATTAGTATTACCGACACCATCAGGGCGTCGAACGCCCTATCTCAGTGCCTTCACTTCGCTTACAGGGAATGTGTTAAAAAGACATTAATATTTGAGTTTAGTGACCTAAATACAAATTCTCAAACGAAATATGGAGGTTAATTCATCTCTAACATTCACCCTTTCAAAACATTTCGATTTCCGTAACACGAGAGCAAAATATTTTATATTAGCACTTATTTCCAAAGCGAGAAATGATGCTGTAGATCGTTGTTGTCTTTCCTGATTCGACAAAGTCGCCGTCGATCTGGAGTGTGTGTGTTCGTGCGAGCATCTCTTGTTTCCTTCTCTGTTCGGTAACACCTTTCTTAGACAGGTGCGAACACTTGGCATTGATTAAACGTCTATCCAATAAAGATATTAAATGTACAACATCAACTATTAGACATATATATATATATATATATATATATATATATATATATATATATATATATATATATATATATATATGACGGTATAGCCAGATGATAGTATTATTTTCCGAATCGTATATAACTGTCCGAAATTAATTAGAATTAGAATTGGAATAGATAATTTTTCCTTCAATTTTACCACGACACTAAATTTTATTTAGGATTAAAATTGGACTACTCGCGGGTGTTCGAAAAGTCAGTAAACATTGGAACTATATTATTTTATTATATACATACTCCTCGGTGACTACGAATCAACCGGCCCGGATTCAATTCCCGATGGTGGCAGTCGGCGCACAGCATACCCAGCTGTTCATCCTTCCATACAATAAAGTTGGTTGGTAGATAAATGAGTACCTGGGTAGCCTAGTGGTTAAGAAGCTGGGCTGCTGATCGGGAGCTCGTGTGATCGAGTTGGAGCGAGGACTTTGTAAATTCTGGTCACCCGTGCTGGGTCGTGGTTCGGTCTAAAGTGGAGCAACACGCTTGAGTTTCGTCAGAATCAACAATTCAGGCGGAAGCAAGCCCAAGGTTAACCAAGGTTGTACAATATATACACAGAGGGTTTACAAAAGTAACTAAACAACCCGATGATTGTCCTCAAGAGCAAATGGCAGAGCTCAGCAATGGAAGGCCAGACCATGTTTCAGCTTTACGTAATGCGAAGGGGAAAGCAATGCAATTCTAAATATACAGATTCAATAAATCTATTATTATTTATTGAATTTCATAATGAAATTAAAAACTATGAAAAAAAATCTCTCTCTCTCTTCTCTCTCTCTCTCTCTCTCATTTCTTCTGGATGTTGTAAACTTTATACTTGGGGTGTGACAGCCCTCCGGTCCCGAGTCGTGGGATTCTAGAGAAATTGGCTGCCAGTTCCTTTAGGTTCTCTCTCTCTTTCGGGAGGGCGGGTAAAGTATGTTGTACAATCCTGTCCCGTGGGTTACTAGGACCCCATCCCATCCCTACTCTGTCCTTTTAGCTTACATTAAGGATGTTCTCCTCTGACTGAAAAAAAAAAAAAAACTTTTCTTTTAGTATTAAGTATTTTTCTCTTCTTTTACTATTAGGACCCTACTGCTACCTCATGCGTGGGAAGAGAGGCTTTGGAACCTCTATAAATAACGCCATTTAACGCTCGTAGGTTGTGAGAGACTGGGATGGAGGGGTCCCAGGCGTAGGGGCGCGATGAATGGAGTGTGGCTAGTGCCCCGTTAAGCCCATTCCTAACGCGTAATGGCCTGACCAGCCCCCCACGACCGTTCTTTGGTGACCAATTGATGGTGCTTGGCTGTACTGCTCTGAGATGAGAGAGCTTTACTGCCCAGCTGGCTGCCAGGCCAGCGTAAAGTCTCGGGCGTAGCCTCTGGGTCTGGTGGGATATCCCTTGAACACTGGATTCTAAGAGTCTGGCCGCTTGTGAGTGACTAGTAAGGCTTAGTAAGGGGCTGTATCTCGCTGTCGCTCCTGGCGGGAAATCCGTGATGCCTGCGTCACGAGTGTTTGTCAGTTGGTAGCTGCGACACGTTTGGGAGTGTCCGGCCCTGGGGAGACCTTTGGTCGGTGCGGCAGCAGCGAGAGGTGTAGTCTTCTGGAAGGGATGAACGTCACTTGCAAGTAGGTGGATGCGTCTACGCGCGGGATGAATTCCCCCCCCCTTTTTATATACTGGTCAGAACGTTTTTGATAGTTTTCATTGCTAGAACGCTTTATCTTATTCAGAGTATTCAGAAAAAAAAGAGAGAGAAAATATGGCAGGGCCAGCTAAATTGAAAGCAGAATGCTTTAAATGTAAAGTTAATCATTGGTGCGTTGACTTCCCTGAAGGTAGTATCAGCGATATCACATCCCTTAGTGTATGTTTGTTTTGTAAACTTAGAGACAACCACGGAAAGGAAGTTAAAGAGCTAAAGGAATTAGTAAAAAAGCTTGAAGCTAGGGTCGTCGCACTGGAAATCCAACCCAGTAGACAAGATCAAACTAAAAACACACCAGCAGATTTAAACTGTAAGATTAAGCATCTAGAACAAAGCGTGGCACGCTTGGAAAACACGGTGACTATTCCGGAAAATAGAACGGAGGAACAAGAATTCAAATTGGTAAAAAATAAAAGACCCTCCAAATCAAAACCAAAACATAAGGATTTGGAACCCATTACCATCAAAAATAAGTTTCACTTACTTGCTGATGAGGAGGATGAATCCTTTTTAATTGGGGATTCTATGGTAAGGAATCAAGGGGACTTTTTCGGAGCAAGACGGGCGACCAAGAGAAAACTCCGATGTTTTCCGGGTGCCACAAGCCAGATAATTAATAGGGAATTAGGCAAAATTAATATCAAGAATAAGAGTTGCCCTATCATTGTCCATGTTGGTGGCAATGACGTTTTTCTGGGAGGGACAGGAGGGCAGACAGAGCCCATTATAAAAGAATTCAAGAACCTAACTGACAAGGTTAGGGATAGGACAGACATGGGTATGGTCGTAGGAATTCTCCCTCGAATGCGTGCTAGTGACTATACTCTAAGTAAAGCCATTAGCATAAATAAAAGCGTTAAACGCATGTGTGATGAAAAAGGCCTAAAGTTTGTCGATTTTTGGCCTACATTCTACGGAAATGGGGAATACTTCGGTTCGGACGGGATACATTTTAACCAGAAGGGGAAAAAGAAGTATGGTGATTTACTGAACATTAATTTATATAATCTTTTTAAACTAGGACCCCCCCAAACCAGCAATTGATCCTGCTCCCCAAACAGTTAAACCTACTCCCCCAGCAGTTAGTCCCCCTCCCCCAGCAGTTAGTTCCCCCTCCCCCAGCAGTTAGTCCCCCTCCAACAGCAGGTAGTCCCCCTCCCCCAGTAGTTAGTCCCCCTCCCCCAGTAGTTAGTCCCCTCCCCCAGTAGTTAGTTCAACTGCGTCGGGAAACGACTCAGGCCAGTTAGGAAAAACCACAACTTAAAATCACTCAAAACTGTGCTCTTCAATGCTAGGTCAATTAGAAACAAACTAATGGAATTTATAGCGCTTGTCAAAACTGAGAACTTTGATATCATCGGAATAACGGAATCCTGGATTCATTCTGAATCAAGGGATTTTGTAGGAGAATTTGAAATGGTAGGTTACAAAATGTTTCACAAAGATAGGAACGGAAGGGAAGGCGGCGGTGTACTTTTGTATGCTCGGGACTCCCTGCACCCGGTAAACAGTAATATCGTATCTGCTCATGAAATGTTGGGAATTGATCTAAACCTAAATAATAAAGTAGTGCAGTTACTTCTAGTATGTAGACCACCTCACTACCCCGTTGATAAGGATATAAACTTGTATAATAAATTAAGCAGAATAGTGAATAATAAGATCAGTGTGATTTTTGGTGATTTTAATTGTGGTAATGTAAATTGGGAAAACAAAACAGCTGATGCTGAGGGCTCAAGACTGTTGGAATTTGCCGATGATAACTTATTAAGTCAATGGGTTGACGGGCCTACTAGTGGTAATAATAAACTAGACCTCATATTCACGAACGAAGATGACCTAGTCTCTAACCTGACTATTGGTGAAAATTTAAGTAACAGCGATCATAATTTGATTAGGTTTGACCTCAGGGTTCCAGTTAATACACGCGAAAAGACTCGTGAAAGACTGGATTTCTCGAGAGCAAATTTTGAAAGCTTCCGAAGTAGTTTAGACACACTTGAAGTTCTAATAAGTGAGGATGTCAGTGTCACCTGGAGCTCATATAAGGATCAATTTAGAATATTACAGAACACTTTTATACCCACTAAAATGGTTTCCTTGTCAACAAAGTCACCGAAATGGTTTAACAATGAAATTAGGAGGGCTATTACGGGAAGAAATAGAGCCTACAAACTACTTAAGTCGCATTTCAACCACACTAATTCAGAAAACTATATAACCCTACGTAGGAGGGTTAAGTCCTTAATTAGAACAGCCAAACGTGATGAAGAAGCTAGAGTTGCCTCTCTCTGTAAAGTTAACCCTAAAGAATTTTTTGCCCATGTTAATAGCAGAAAGCCAATTAAAAATTCTGTAGGCCCCTTAAAAGATAGAAATGGCGTACTGAAATTCGGTGATAAAGATATAGCTAATATGTTAAACGAGTTCTTCGTTACAGTCTTCACGGAGGAAGATACAATAGAAGTGCCAAGTCCTCAGATTACATATGACGGTGACCAGCCCGTAGAGACCATAAGTTTTACGGAGCACCGACAATTCAGCGCAGGACAATTCAGCGCCGACAATTCAGCGCCGACAATTCAGCGCAAAGACAATTCAGCGCAAGACAATTCAGCGCCGACAATTCAGCGCAAGTCAGTACAGTTAAAAGTTTAGTTAAAAATAATAAAAATAAATCGCAATAAATAAAAAAGAGAAAAATTTGTACATTTATATATATGCTAAATTGGGTCTGTATCGAAGGAGTGACATTTCAAAGGAGTGACATAACAAAGGAGTGACATAAATACCGTAACGAAGGAGTGACATAACGAAGGAGTGACAAATCGGAGATAAAATTCAAAGGAGTATAATTATTAAAATTTTAAAAAAAACAAAATTTGTTAGAATTGTTAAAATTAAGATTTTATTTCAAAAACTAGAAACCTAACCTAACCTAACCTAACCTAACCTAACCTAACAGTTGCAAGCCTCTCTTCCCTCTGGATTTGTTCTTGCTTCTTCTTTGTTGGTATTTTCGCGCTGAATTGTCTTGCGCTGAATTGTCGGCGCTGAATTGTCGGCGCTGAATTGTCCTGCGCTGAATTGTCGGGTCACGAAGTTTTACGAGAAATGAGGTACAGCAATTAATTGATAAGATGAACAAATACAAATCACCTGGCCACGACTTATTTCTTCCAAGGGTATTAAAAGAGGTTAGCCACAATGTTGTTGACGACTTAGTAACCATATTCAAACAATCAATCGAGTTAGGGAAAGTTCCAACCGACTGGAAGTTAGCAAATGTAACACCAATCTTTAAAAAGGGTGATAGGGAAAATCCTTGTAATTATCGCCCGATCAGTTTAACATCAGCTGTCGGCAAACTGTTGGAATCCATCATTACAAAACGTATTGTGTATCACCTTGAATCTAACAATCTAATTTTTTATTCTCAACATGGATTTAGGCGACATAGATCCTGTCTGACAAACCTGTTAGAATTTTTCCATAATATGCATACACTGTACGATGCAAGTAGGGCAATAGATATAGTGTATCTCGACTTTCAAAAAGCCTTTGACAAAGTCCCCCACGCTAGATTGATAGCTAAAGTCAAAGGACTAGGAATCACCGGGCTCGTTTCCAACTGGATTGAGGATTGATTAAAAGATAGAAAGCAGAGAGTGGTAATAAATGGAGTGGCTTCGGAGTGGGCGCCGGTCACCAGTGGTGTCCCACAGGGTTCCGTTCTGGGTCCTTTACTTTTTATCATCTATATTAACGATATAGACGTCGGGCTTCTAAGTGCAATCTCCAAATTTGCAGATGATACGAAATTAGGAAGTAGTGTAGGTACTGAGGAGGGCGTAAGAACGCTTCAGAACGATCTTGACAGGTTGGGCGAATGGTCTGCTACTTGGCAGATGCCATTCAACTTGGACAAATGTAAGGTAATGCACATAGGTTATAAAAACACGAAGACCGATTACTCTCTCTTGGGAAGGAACTTGACTGAGACCGATCTAGAGAAAGACTTAGGAGTCTATATCAGCAACGATCTGAAACCGTCGAAGCACTGTGCAGAAGTCGAAAAGAGAGCCTTAAAATTATTAGGTTATATTAAAAGACAGTTCCAGTTTCGGAACAAGGAGACTGTAATGTGTCTTTATAATTCTCTAGTCAGACCTCAACTGGAATACTGTGCGCAGTTTTGGTCTCCATCCCTCAGGAAGGACATAGAAAGGTGAGAAAGAGTAGAAGCAAGGGCTACAAAATTGATCCCTTCAATGAGAATGCAAAGCTACCAACGGAGATTGGAGCGCCTAAATCTGTTTAGCTTAGAGACGAGGAGGTTGCGGGGTCAGCTTATTCAAGTCTTCAAGATGCTCAAAGGAATAGACAGGGTAGATTACAGAAACTTATTCTCACTTAATGCCAATCCGACAAGAAATAATGGGTTTAAACTGGAACTAAAGACATTTAGGACCTCTGTCTGCGGAAATTTCTTTTCCTGTAAAATAGTTAATATCTGGAACCAACTTCCCTCAGAGGTTGTTTCCAGTCAAAGTGTAAATGTGTTTAAAAATAGGCTAGACAAAGTACTGAACACACTCATAGTTTAAGATTAAAACCTAAGAAAACTCTGCAGGAGTTCGCTTGCACGGTGTCTCTGTGAGAAAGCTAAATATAGAGCTATTTATATATTCTCCACTTTCCTGTAAAATTTCCTTGGCTACTTTTCCAGGGTCAAGGTATTTTCTTCAACCTTTTTCCGTACCTGCCTCTGGCAGGGAGGGAGCGGAGGGTGGGGAGAGAGCCTTCTACTTTTCGATCCAGTTTTCTACTACTATTAGGATAGTTGAAACAAAAATAAACTTTTAATAACAGGAACCTCCCAGAGTGGACCGAAAGGTCTTTGAGGCTTCCGCTTGTCCTTGTAACTCTCTCTCTCTCTCTCTCTCTCTCTCTCTCTCTCTCTCTCTCTCTCTCAACTCGCAACAATGGTTGGAAGTTGGATTTGAAACTGTTTAAGACTAGTGTATGTGGGAATTACTTTATGTATAAGATCTGTGACACGTGGAACAGGTTACCTTCAGAAGTTGTGAACAGTTCCTCTGTGGATCAGTTCAAGAAAAGGTTAGACCAAATCTTGCACACTATTTGAGGGTGTAAAAATTTTCCGTGGCACCCGTTGCCATTGGTACCTCCTCGGTATGGGCCGCAAGGCCTTTTGAGGTTCTAACTAAACTAAACTAACTAAACTAAACTAAACTAACTAAACTAAACTAACTAAACTAACTAACTAAAAGTCAGTCACTTCGGCTATCCGAAATAGGAAAGCCGCGTATAGGAGGGCGAAGGCCAATCGTTCCCATGAGAACACTGAGGCGTATGTCCGCCTGTGTAGGGAAGTGAAGGCGAAGGTTAGGATAGCGAAACGTAACGAAGAACTACGGGTGGCAACTGGGCAAGCCTCTGCAAGGGGAACCCTAAGGAGTTCTTCACTTATGTTAATAGTAGAAAGCCCATTAGATGCATGATAGGTCCATTAAAGGACCGCAGCGGCGTTCTGCGGACATCGCTAATATGCTTAATGAGTACTTTGCGGGAGTGTTCACCAGGGAGGACACCCACGTCATCCCAGAGCCAGGCGTCAGGCACGAAGGTGCTGGCCTGGATAGTGTTCGGTGTACCGCGACAGTCGTTGCCGATAGAATAGACAAACTGAGCGCGTTTAAGGCTTCTGGGCCAGACCAGTTCCTCCCTAGAGTGTTGCGGGAGGTGCGCGACCAGGTGGCTCCCCACCTGGCTACAGTCTTCAGCAAGTCGTTGGAGACGGGCCAGGTGCCTGGTGACTGGAGGGAAGCCAGCGTGACCCCTATCTTTAAGAAAGGAGATCACGAAAGTCCAGGGAACTATCGTCCCATTAGTCTCACTCCGGTTGTAGGTAAATTATTAGAGGGGATAATAGCGAATAGGATCGTTGACCATTTGGATTCCTACAAGTTGCTTGGGGACTCCCAACATGAATTTAGACGGCATAGGTCGTGTCTCACCAACTTGCTCGAGTTTTTCCACGTCATGTTGAGTGAGTATGATAAGAGTAGGGCGATTGATATACTTTATCTCGACTTTCAGAAAGCCTTTGATAAGGTGCCTTACCACCGGCTAATGGCCAAAGTGCGCACCCTGGGTATTGGTGGGGAAGTAGGTAGGTGGTGTGAAAACTGGCTGAAGAATAGGCGGCAGAGGGTTGTAATTAAAGGGGTTAGTTCGTGTTGGGCCTCGGTCACTAGTGGGGTTCCTCAGGGTTCCGTTTTGTGGCCGCTGTTGTTTATCATTTACATAAATGATATCGACGCTGGCACCGCCAGTCGGGTCGCAAAATTCGCTGATGACACGAAGCTTGGGGCCAATGTTGGGACGCCGGAAGCGATCGAGGAACTGCGTGCGGACCTAGGTAGGATAGGAGAGTGGTCCGAAAAATGGCAAATGCCGTTTAACTTGGGTAAATGCAAGGTGATGCACATTGGCTACGCCAATCCCAAGTCGGACTACTCGATGTTGGGGAATGATATCGAGGCGACTGATTTGGAAAAGGACTTGGGTGTTTTAATTAGCAGCGAAGTTTACGAAACAGTGCGTAGAGGTGGAAAAGAAAGCCCAGAAGTTGTTGGGTTATATCAGGAGGCAATTTCGATTTCGGAACAAGGGGATTGTGCTCTCGCTGTACAATTCTGTGGTTCGGCCGCACCTGGAGTATGCTGTGCAGTTCTAGTCGCCCACCCTCAGGAAAGATATTGAGAGGCTGGAGCGAGTGCAGACAAGGGCCACAAAGTTAATCCCTTCCGTTAGGCATATGGGCTACAATCGACGGTTACGCGCCCTGAATTTGTTTTCGTTGGAAACTCGGAGGCTGCGTGGTCAACTGATCGAGGTTTTCAAGTTCTTACGCGGGTTCAACAATGTCGATTTTAGAAGCATGTTTAATTTAAATGATAACCAAACTCGCAACAATTGTTGGAAGTTGGATTTGAAACGGTTTAGGACTAGTGTCTGTGTGTGTGGGAATTACCTTACGTATAAGATCTGTGACACGTGGAACAGGCTGCCTTCAGAAGTTGTGAACAGTTCTTCTGTGGATCTGTTCAAGAAAAGGTTAGACCGAATCTTGCACACTATTTGAGGGTGTATGAAATTTTCTGTGGCACCCGTTGCCATTGGTACCTCCTCGGTATGGGCCGCAAGGCCTTTCGAGGTACTACTTTTCCTTATAACTAACTAACAGTGCTGTGCTCGTTACTTTATAAATGTAATGCCGTTACTGTTACTACAGTCTAAATGTAACGCCGTTATCGTTACAGTTACCATTTTTAAAAAGTAACGAGTAACGGCACCATTACTCGTTACCGTTACTTTTAATGAAATATAAATATATTATATATATGCATAGGCAGGCCCGTATCCATGGGGGGGGGCAGAGGGGCACGTGCTTCCCCCGAAATTTTGCGAAAAAATATTTTTTTGAAGGGTTTTAATTTTTTTGCTTTTATGTTTAATAATATAATTTTGTATAAGACGCTGCTGAACGTCAAAAGAAGAGCAGCGTAGTCAGCAAAAATTTAATATAAACAAGGGTATTTTAGTCTAGCAAAGCTAAAGTGATGATGTTTGTGTGAGTTTATATGTGGTGTGTTGGTGGAATGCATAGCTACCGGCATAGCCGCCGGCTGTCAACACAGACCGGCATATTGTTGGTCATGTGGATTGTGCTTGTGCTAGTGCTAGTCTTAGTTCATATAGGTGTATTATTTTCGTGTTGTTAACCTGAGTGTTCTCATCTTTTCAGAATTAATGAAGAAGATTACTTCATTTTTTTGTGCCGATTAAGCGGCAGAGAATTGATACTAGTGAAGGGCAAAGTTCCCAAAGTGAAAATATTGTCCTAACTGAATGTGATACTATAGAACAAATTACAAATTTACCAGTGAGCAATCCCACTGAGAATGAAAACATCCAGGTGGCGGGAATTGCTGAAACCGAAATTTATTCTCGACCACGAGCTTTACCCCAGGAAATCAAATCCCCCCGCACTATCAATGTACGACATTTCTCTGGCTGTCAACCAGCGTTTGAGCGATGGGAAACGATTTAAATTCTTAACCGATAATTTCAAACCACCGGCAAATTACCAATTTATACCTGTTGTGCAAACCAATAAGAAAAGAAATATCCAGCTCTGGTGGTTGGAAAAATTCGAAAATTTAGCGTTCAGTCATGTGGAACATGGTTTATATTGCAAATGCTGCATTTTATTCAACTCGCAATATGTTGGCAAAGGACGACATCAAAATGTTGGTCGATTCATTAATGAACCATATCGACGATTCAAAGACTTCTCCGTGAGTTTTTTTTTGTGTAAAAAATGCCAAAAAATTATCTTCCCACTGACTCATATTACATTACAAATCGTTTGTTCTGTAAAATAATTTACAGATCGTCGCATTTCCTTACGTTGATTTTAGTTCCACAGAAATAAAAGTTTGCTTTTGAATATGGAATAAAATTTTGATTTCAGAGACATTCATTTGAATTTTTTTCTGAGCTTCATTTCATACATCATCTACTTGCAGTTAATGAATTTAAAGTAACGCCACCCTATGCACTCTCAATGCTCCTAAGAAGAGCTATAAACACTTATCTATTTTCTGAAGTTGGTGTGCCCCCCCCCCCCCCCCCGAAAAAAAATCCTGGATACGGGCCTGTGCATGGTATATTATAATTTATATATACATAAAATATTATATTATATAACCATTCGCTTGTGCGAGTATGTGTTGGTTTATATCCACTGGTTAATGCATAGGCTATGAAGTCTGTGCATGCCTTCATTGCGTTGTTATGACTTATAAGGCATAATATTTTTAAAAAAAGTGAAACAAAATTACTGCAAGATTTATTACTAGGAATTGCAACATAACAGAGGATGTAGCATACTATTGATACTAATTTACTAATGCTAGAATATACCAGGAAAGTTTAGTTTTCCAAAACAATAACAAGAAATACTAAAGAAATTAATCGAATGAGTTATTGTGCTTGGCAATGATAATTGAAATTTATTAGCTAAATATACAAACTTAAGAACTATTATTCAAAAGATCTTTATTGGCCTTTAAAAAAACAAGCTTCTCAAAGTTGCATCTAAGAGCGAGCCTCGTTTCGGACGCAGTATATCCTTTCCTACTGAAAAAAACCCGCTCAACAGCGGCACTAGATGGTATAGGAGTGTTAAGTTTAATAAACATATTTCTAAAGTTAGTGGATGGGAAGGATGCAGAGCTAACGTGCCGTGAAGGCCCAGATGAGAGGAATGACGAAACCTCTGTTGAACTTAGGTCCCTCCCTGCTCCAGGGTTCTTCGCCTTTTTACTTTGACAGTGCTCTCAGTGTAGGGGGAGAGGGTGGATGGGGTTAGGCTGCCAGCATGCCAACGGCCAACATGCACACCTCGCTCATAGTGAAGGGACAAATTTTTAACGGTTAATGAATAATGAGTGAGGATCGAAAGAAACTAATTGCGAGCTACGATAAAAAAGTAACGAGTAACGACTAACGAATGTATTTCCCTAAAAAAGTAACGTCGTTACTGAAAGAGTTACTCGATTGGAAATGTAACGCCGTTACCGCTACAAAAAGTACCGCGTTACGTAACAGCCGTTACTTGTAAAGCGTTACTGCCCAGCTCTGCTAACTAACTAGCTAACTAACCAACTAACTAGTTAACTAACCAGTTAACTAACCAACTAACCAGTTAACTAACCAACTAACCAGTTAACTAACCAGCTAACTAACCAGCTAGCTAACCAACCAACTCACTCACTCACTCGACGGGGATTCTGGTTAGGTGGCAGCAACGGATTTGTTACCCTGGAGTATCTGGTACCGAATAGGAAATCGCACAAGTTTCTCTTATACTCCTCTCCGATTTCTTCTTGTAGTGGATCGGAGGATTCTGTGGAGCTTACTAAATTCTCTGAAGGTTCCCCGATTCTTCTTGTAATGTATCGGGAAATTATTTTTCTCTATTTAAGACTACGTTCTCTGAAGAGAGCAAGGCTCGAAGAAGAAGACAAAGATATTCTCTTACTGTAGTTTACTGCTAAAATGTTACAGGCAATGCTCAGCCTCTAACTAATTCAGATCAGACAATCAGAATGACAATTTGAAAAATTATTTAACTTTACGTAGACACTTTTTTGGTGACATCATTATTATTTAATGTTGACCTGTTTTGTTTTTATTCTCAATAGGCTGAATTATTTTGCAACATATTTGAAGATAGGTAAATATTTTAGCTGTAGCAATGTCTAGACTGATAAGCAAGATACTTGAAGATGAAGCCATATTTTTGTTTTAAACCGCATATTGACAGATCTGATTTTATCGTGATCTGCCGAGTTAACTAAAAATGGAAGTTGAAATATGCATTTATTACAATTAAACATGCATGCAAAAATTAAATGCTTAAAATTGAAAATTAAACGTTAAGCAAGACATGACTTCATCTTTTACAGCGAAGTGAGAATGGATAGAGAAAATTAACATTGCAGAATTTAACAAGATTACATTATTAAGCTAAATCTAAAAAAATGATTAGGTAATTTAAAAAGAAATAATTCACCAATTATTCAGCAAAAATAAAATAGAAAGCAAATCAAAAATTTACCCAAACTCGTGTCAGCGTTATGCGAATTTGGACTCTATATGTCAGAATGAATATATGACTATAAATATATATATATATATATATATATATATATATATATATATATATCAGAATATAAGGATTATATAAATATACGAATTATACGAATGAATATACGAATTATATGAATGAATATAAGAATATAGGAATTGAGGAATTATTCATTGTTTACTTTTACATGGCTCTCCCCTCTAGAATGATATTAATACAATAATATAACATCTTAACTAATTCTAACTAGATGATAACTAATGGTTTTATAATACAGATTTATATACACAACATAAGTCGGGGTGGTTAAGTCTAGTTCAGGAAGTATGAGGACGCACTCTTGGCCGTGCATCAATAGTTTGACATAGTACGATGTTTTTTTTTATTTGCCATTGCGAGAATAGTCTTTTCACTACAAATATACTGAGGATAATAGCACACACAATGATAATACTGACGGCAGATGTTGGTAAATAATTTTTACTGGTTACAGTATTTGTAAAAGGTTATTCTGGTCATCATCTGAAATTTTTTTTTTTAAAACGACTCAATTGATCATTCCATTTAGGGCCATGAAGTCCGGGTAGGATGGTCACCGGTTTCAGGGCGGAATTCAAGATTTTTATAGTAGGTTTGAATTTTGTTTCAGACAGAAAGGGGTACGAGTTGTTAATTGTAACCTCACTATTATAAGGGGAACAATTGTATTCATATCTACTGTACGTCTTAAATTATAGAGTTGTTGTTGATCCTGTAGATGTTTGTGTTTGTGTGCGGAGTGGTCGGCCTCGCTTAGGTGGTAGTCGGGGTCGAACATTAAGCTCGGATTCTGAGTGTGTTGTTGTTGTTGTTGTTTAGCCGATCAGCCCACCCTGATCGAGCAAGCCGGCGGCACGCAGGTAACCGATCGCCCT
Organism: Bathynomus jamesi; assembly: GCA_023014485.1. Taxonomy (NCBI): domain Eukaryota; kingdom Metazoa; phylum Arthropoda; class Malacostraca; order Isopoda; family Cirolanidae; genus Bathynomus; species Bathynomus jamesi. The sequence goes on from JAJOZX010001208.1 coordinate 913,185, forward strand.
CTCCGGAGTGGACCAGAGGTTCAGCGCACTCGTGATGTTGTGTTGTGTTCGTTGTTGTGCTAGAGTGGTACAGTCCGTCATAATGTGTTCAATTGTTTGTGGTGTGTCTTGGCACAGGTGGCAGGTGTCGTCTATGGAGTTGTCTAGTCTGTGTTTATATGTCCGTAAGTTGGGGTGATGTCCACATCGGAATCGTGCTAAGTTAACTCGATCCGATCTGCTCAGGCTGATCTCTGACCTGTTAATGGGCGGCGGCTTCGCACCTAGGACCGCATTCGGACCGAGTCGTGTCAGTGCTTTGTGGGTTAGTGTGTGTGTATGTGTTTTCTGTACTGTGTGATGTCTGTGGGGCGTGGTATGGAATGGAGTATTTGGTTATAATGTCTCTCTGGTGTTACCTTAATGGTGCGAGGTGTTGGTGCATGATTGTACATGTAGTGGCAAGGGTGTTGTGGGTTAGTTGTCGCTGCTGCCATGAATTGTGTTCCCCTCATGTCTAAATGTTCCCTAACTTTTAGTGTTTTTGTTTCTGTGTGCAGGTGTTCTATTGGTGTTGTTTGAGTGCATCCTGTAATGATACGAAATGCGTTGTTTTGTATTGTTTGTAAGGTGTTTATGTGTGTGTTTGAGATAATGGGTGCCCAGCATGGGCTAGCATAGTCCATAACTGAGCGAATATATTGTTTGTAGATGAGTGATGTTGTTTCCTGCTGGTGTCCAAAGTCTGTGCCTGTTAGTACCCTAAGCGTGTTAAGTCTTGACGTACATTTGTTTTTAATGTCCTGAATGTGGTTTGCAAAAGATAATGATGTGTTGTATGTGACACCTAGTATTTTGGTTCTGTGAGTGTGTGGAATGTTGATGTTGTTTAGTGTAAGTTGTGGAATTACCTGGTGTTCTTTTGTGTTGCTTGTAAGCAAGGTGATGGTTGATTTTGTGGGCGCTACTTTGAGTCTATTGTGTGTGAGCCAGTCTTGTATACTGTTTATGTATGTTTGTAGGTTATTTGTAGCGGTGTCGATGTTGTTGTGGGTGGATGTTAGAGTGATATCATCTGCATATGATGATAAGGTAAGCTTGTTATCTATAGGTGTTGGAATGTCATGCATGTATAAGTTGAAGAGTGTTGGTGAGAGAACAGAGCCTTGAGGGACCCCGTTCGGAAAAAGCTTGTTTTTGGATGACTTGCCATTAAATGTGACATGTGAGTATCTTCCTGAGAGATAGTTGCTCAGCCACCTTTTGGTGTTATTGTGCATGTTTGTGTTGAGTATTTTGTTTATGAGAGGGAAGCGTGGGATAGCATCAAATGCTTTACTAATGTCTATTGTTGCTAATAGTGTACGTTGAGCTGGTCTTCTAGAGTTGATGCCATCCATGATGTGCTGCGTGAGGTTAGTGAGTAATGTCGTGGTTGAGTGGTGAGGTCTGAATCCATGTTGAGTAGGCGATAGTGGTATGTGTGGGTTGGTGATTTGTAAGATTAGTCTTTCTGTTACTTTGGAAGGTGTGCATAGTAAAGTAATGGGTCTATAGGAAGCTGGTTCTGTTGGATTTTTGTTTGGTTTGAGTAGTGTAATAATTTTACCTTGTTTCCATATGTCAGGAATAATACAGTGTTGGTATGAATATGTGCTGATATTTGTGAGAGCTAGTATTCCTTGTGGGCCCAAGTGTTTAAGGTGTATGTTAGATATGTTGTCTGGTCCAGTAGCCTTCGAATTTTTAATGTTTTTGATGATCTTGGTGGTCTGGTCTGTATTGAAGGGTGTAATGGTCGTGTCGAGTCTGTAGGTTTTCTTGTGTCTGGCTGTTTGTCTGTCTGCGTGTTTCTGGTTGTTGTCTCTGTTTAAGTGACTTATCTTTGCGTAGTGATTAACTAGAATGTTAGCTTGTTGTGTGTATGTTGGGATATTATTTTGGCTGCGACAGATAGCCGCGTGTGAGGTGTGAATGCCGCTGTTAGAGTGGGTAATGCTGTTTATAGTCTTGTATAGCCTGTATGTATCTGTGGAGTGGTTTAGTGTTGTTATGAATTCCCTGAATGTTTCTGTTTGTTTTTCTTTGAGTTTGTTGTTTATTTCTGTGTTGAGCTGTTGTATCTGCTGCTTTATGGCTTCTGTGTGTGGTGTTTGTGTGTTATGTTTGAGGTTGTTACGTTGCCTTATGAGGTGGGCTATTTCTCTAGTGTAATTTGGGTTGTATTTCCTAATGTTGCCCTTGGGTATGTATTTGTTTGCATTATTGATAATCTGATTAAATGTCTTGAGTGTTGTATCGATGTTTATGATGGGTGTGCTGTTTTATGTGGTGATCTGAGTGTGTTGTTTTTTTTCGTGAAGGTTCTAGTTCACGTGGTTGATGCATTTACGGCCGGTATGTAGGGTCCGTGCGTCGATCATCAATCGGTGAGGGTGGTGACGGAGGAGATGGTGGAGTTGGAGGAGATGATGGAGTTCCACTGAGTGATCCTCTAGAAGGGGTTTCTCCAGGGTCTAGTTCCGATGGGACTCTCGGTTCTGGGACCTCTTCTTGTTTAGAGATTGGCTCGAGTACGAGGTACCAATCTTCGTCACGGGTAGTGGTTTCTGTGGTGACCACTTCGGTTTTGTGGTCCTTGCTGGATTTGTTAATACCTTGATCTTTTGAAGGATAGGCGGCTCGAACGCCTAGCAGATGTTTTTTTGGGAAGATGATGTTTGGCAGCTATCTTCAAATTATCAGCGTGAATGATCTTTAGTTTGGAATAGTTTCGGAGGACGAGGATTTCGTAACGGTTCTTTCCAAGGTTTTTCATAATCCTATAGGGGCCATCCCATTTTGGGTATAATTTGCGATGAGCACTTGGCGGTTTCACGCTCTTTATGTAATATCGCATACTGATGATTATAGTCTGTTGACGGGGATGACGCCTATGTTGCTCTTGCTCCATCTGTTCGTTTCGTTGTTCGAGGGCATATCGGATTATGTCAAAAATTTTGAAAGATCGTTCAACTAGTTGCTGATTTGCTTCTGCCATCTCGGAAGGTGTTAGAACTGCCGGGTCGATTTGGTCAGGCAAATCAAAAGGTAGCCGTTTGTCGCAGTGATATAAGACGAAATGAGGGGTGTCCCCGCTGGACACGTTATAGCCGTTGTTGATGGCTGTTTGCACCATGGGGAGAGAATCATCCCATGTACGGGAGGATGCATCGACAACGTGGCGGAGGGCTTCTAAGATCTTCCGATTGTGCCTTTCACTAAGTCGTTTGCCTGCGGATGGTATGCCAAAATGTGTGTGTTTTTTAATTTTACACATGTTACAGAGGTGACTCGAACAGTTTGGAAGTGAAACTAAGGGCGTTATCCGAAATTAGGATGGAAGGAGTAGTATGGTTTTGGATGACGCGTTCCACTAGGGCTCTTCCCACAGTTTCCGAGGTCTGGTTTGGAATGGCAACTACTTCGCTGTAACGCGAGAAGTGGTCCGTAAACACAATAATTTATTGGTTTCCCTTTGATGTTTAGGGGAATGGTCCTAGTATGTCCATTCCAGTTCTTTGCCAGGGCCGTTGGCATACTGGATATTTCTGCATGGGAGTTGTGGATGGTACGTTGCCTTTATGTTTTAAACAAAACCGGCATTCAGCGATGTATTCATGTACCTTTTTGTTCATTTCAGGAAAATGGTATCGCTCCAAAAGACTCTTGATGATGCGATCCGGCCCCATGTGGCCATACAAAGGTGAGTCGTGACAAAGTCCGATGGCTATATCTACGAGATCCTTTTGTATTTCCACGAGGTCGTTTTCATCTTCGTTCCTAAAATGTACGAGCCCATCTTTTAGATTGTACTGTTCTTTTACCTTCGATGGTTCCTTTTGTTCCAGGCGAGCCCGAAGGTTTTGGGTGTGTTGGTCCTGTTGTTGGGAGTATTGCAGACACTCGTAGTTGAACAGGGGAAGAATTTCTATCTTTTTCACTTGGGTGTCGGGCTTGAGTCTCGACAATCCGTCTGGAATAACGAAGTTTTCATGGTTTGTATACGATTTTTGCCGCAGAGTCCTGAATCAACAGAGCCCACCTACTCAACCGTCCTTCAAGTAGCTTGTCCTTGAAAAGATACGTGAGTGGCTTATGGTCAGTTTTGATGGTTAATCGTAGCCATAGACGATATTTCGGAATTTTTTCAAAGCCCAATATACCGCTAGGGCCTCTCGGTCCGTAGTGGAATAATTCCGTTGAGGTGCAGAGAGAAGCTGACTGGCATAAGCAATGGGTAATTCCACACCATCTACGTCCTGTAATAGGACGGCTCCTAGTCCATAGGAAGAAGCATCTATGGCTATGACAAAGGGCTTGGTGTAATCGGGATATTAGAGGATGGGATGACAAGTTAGTTTACCGATCAAAGTTTCAAAAACATGTTGGTGATCAGATTCCCAATTAAATTTAGGATTTTTCTGGAACAAATTGGTAATGGGTTTAACAATGTTTGAAAATTGTGGGATAAAATTTCGATAGAATCCAACAAATCCAATAAATGCACGAGCGTCGTCGATGGTTTAGGTACAGGGTACCTTTCCAGTGCTTCAAGTTTGGCTGGATCAGGTTTAATTCCAGTGGATGATAGTAGAAATCCTAAGTATACCAGGGATTCCTGTAAAAAGTTGCACTTTGCAAGTTTCAGTTTAAGGTGTGCTTTTCTCAAGCGTGATAGCACATTCTGAAGACGTTGAAAGTGTTTTTATATCCGAACTATAAACGATAATATCGTCAAGATAGACCAAAGCTTCGACACCTAATAGGTCGGAAAGGACTATAGTTATCAACCTAGAGAAATTAGCAGGCCCATTTCGGACTCCGAAAGGTAAAACCTGGAATTCGTAATGGCCTCGGTTAGTGGAGAAAGCAGTCAATGCCCGAGATTCGGGACTGACCTCCATTTGCCAATAACCGGATACTAAATTGAGGGATGAAAAGAAGTTAGCTCTCCCTACGTTCAGAATTGTTTCCTGCATGTTTGGAATAGGGAAACGGTCTGGGATGGTAATGTGGTTTAGGTGTCTAAAATCTATATAAGGGCCAGATGTTCCGTCCTTTTTGGAAACAAGAATCATAGGAGCGGACCAGGGACTAGCTGAAGGCTGAATGACATCTTGCTCCAACATGTCCTTGATGTGTTCCTCAATAGTTACTCATTGGGAATGTGGAACCCTATAGGGAGGAATAAAGATGGGTTTGGAATTGGGTTCCAGCTTGATTTCGAAAGGGACCAAATTAGTTCGGTCCAGTGGATCTCCTTTTAGGACAATCACATCTCTATTTCTTATCAGGAAATCGAGAAGTGATTCCAGTAGTTTGGGATCGTGTAAGGCTGGTGACTTCTGAAGGGAGTGCTTCAGACATTTTTTATATTCTTCTTTTAATGCGGAAGGGTTTAAATCTAAGGAACTGGAAACACGATTTATAGTACTGGTAGGGAAATCTGAACTATTTCTACTGTGGAAACAGTTCTTATTCTCTGATTTGAAGTTAATTCAATAGGGTTTTTTCCTTTGTTTAAACAAACAACAGGGATAACTGAATTCTGACTATGACTAAGAACCTGGGCAATAAGAACATCTCTCTTGAAATTACTTTTCTCTGTAATAAGAGTACGATCTGACTCTAATAATTTTCCTTGACTGTTTACTACTCTTGCTAGGAAACAAATCTTCTCATAAGGTGTTATTGTTATATGGAACTGAATACTCTGGGGGCTGATTTCTGGGGCGGTTATCCCTCTGGATGCAACCGTCTGATTTGAACTGCTATAAACTGGAGTGGGTTTCCTATTTTTTTCTGAGATCCGAACTAAACTCATTCTGTTAACATTAGGCTGAACGTGCGGCACCTGTTTATTATTCTCATGGAGAGGGTGTGTCCTATTTCTACACTTAATTAATTTTCCGGCTGGGTAAATTTCCAATTGATTACGGTTGAAGAAATCCATACCTAATAGATATCGGTCTGAAAGGTGGCGACTGCGTCTACAATACAACATTTTGCGGGATATACCGCGTTACCAACTTCTAAATATAATTCGATTTCTCCATATGTAGGTATGGGTATGCCTGTAACTCCTCTGAGTTGGCAGGAACTTAACTTAATTTCATATTTATAATCTGTACTCTCTAGTAACTCATCTGCACATTGTTTCTTAATTAATGTCGAATGTGCTCCTGTATTTAGGAGAGCGGTTAAATCTCGGTTCTCTCTCCTGCAATTTATTATTAAATCCAGTAGGTTTGCACCTATTATCCTGATGGGTAGTTTATGTGTGTATTGGGTTTATTACTGCTATTTAGGAGGGAGGAGGCTGAACTGCTGCCTCCAAAGTGGGATCTGAAAAAGAACTTGAACTGACTTCTATGGGAGGACCTGAGTCATATGCTACGGGATCACAATACGCTGGAGGGTCTTTTTGGAAAGTGTACTCTGGGGAAACTGATTCTTCAACAGGTACTTCTACGGCCCGAACCATCCGACCTTGCTGATTATATTGGGGTCTGGACATCGGGTAATAGTGTGGTTGACCTTGTGGTCATGATCTATTTGGTGCGTGGTTCTGTTGAGGCTGGAAACTAACTGGTTTCTGAGAATTGGAGGGATTTGGGAACGTTGGTGATTTGATCTCTGGAAGTAGGGCCTGTACCCTACAGGGGCTTTGTCAGCACATTTTTGCCGGTCGCCACGGCGATGACCATGTTCATGACAGTGTGAGCAATAAGAGGGATAATTGCATTGACTCATTATGTGCCCAAAACTATCGCAATAAAAACACTGAGGAGGAGGGCGTGCATTCTGGGTTTGTGGGGCTTGTTTCTGCGGTGGTGTTCCCTGCATCGGAAAGAATGAGAGATGCGAATGCAGAAAATGAATTTTCAATGACATCTTACATCCGAGACGTTGGTGTGAGTTGATAAGTTGATCCACAAGTGCAGCATAGTTGTCGTATTTAGTTTTTCCTAGTAGACCGCTGCACACGTTTTTGAATGCACGCCAGGCTGCCAACTCAACCTCATCCATCACCGCTTCAAAGTGTTCGTCTAGCATGAGTTGACGAATTTGAGGGCCGACGAATATGCCTTCTTTAATCTTGGCATCACTTATTTTTGGGAATTTTTCCTTTAGATATTTGAAGGCAGGTTTATACTGTTTCAACGCCTTTGCAAATTGTTTCATCAGCCCTAGTTTTATGTGAAGTGGCGGCAAGATAACCTTTTCCTTTCGTACTAGTGGTTCGTGAATAACATTGTGAGATCCAGGTGAGGAATTGTCTCGCGGCGGCCATACTGAGCGGCCATTCTTTTCCTTGTAACTCCTTTTAACTCTCCTACTCTCTCTCCTACTCTCTCTCCTACTCTCTCCCCTACTCTCTCTCTCCTACTCTCTCTCCTACTCTCTGTCTCCTACTCTCTCTCTCTCTCTCTCTCTCTCCTACTCTCTCTCTCTCACCTACTCTCTCTCTCTGGGGACTCCAACATGCGTTTAGACGGCATAGGTCGTGTCTCACCGACTTGCTCGAGTTTTTCCACGTCATGTTGGGTGAGTATAATAAGAGTAGGGCGATTGATATACTTTATCTCGACTTTCAGAAAGCCTTTGATAAGGTACCTCACCGCCGGCTAATGGCGAAAGTGCGCGCGCTGGGTATCGGTGGGGAAATAGGTAGGTGGATTGAAAACTGGCTGAGGAATAGCCGGCAGAGGGTTGTAATTAAAGGGGCTAGTTCGGGTTGGGCCTCGGTCACTAGTGGGGTTCCTCAGGGTTCCGTTTTGTGGCCGCTGTTGTTTATCATTTACATAAATGATATCGACGGTGGCATCGTCAGTCGGACCGCCAAATTCGCTGATGACACCAAGCTTGGGGCCAATGTTGGGACGCCGGAGGCGATCGAGCAACTGCGTGCGGACCTAGGTAGGATAGGAGAGTGGTCCGAAAAATGGCAAATGCCGTTTAACTTGGGTAAATGCAAGGTGATGCACATTGGCTACGCCAATCCCAAGTCGGACTACTCGGTGTTAGGGAGTAATATCGAGGCGACTGATTTGGAAAAGGACTTGGGTGTGCTAATTAGCAGCGACCTTAAGTTTACCAAACAGTGCGTAGAGGTGGAAAAGAAAGCCCAGAAGCTGTTGGGTTATATCAGGAGGCAATTTCAGTTTCGGAACAAGGAGATTGTGCTCTCTCTGTACAATTCCCTGGTTCGGCCGCACCTGGAGTATGCAGTGCAGTTCTAGTCGCCCACCCTCAGGAAAGATATTGAGAGGATGGAGCGAGTGCAGGCGAGGGCCACAATGTTAATCCCTTCCGTTAGGCATATGGGCTACAATCGACGGTTACGCGCCCTGAACTTGTTTTCGCTGGAAACTCGGAGGCTGCGCGGTCAACTGATCGAGGTTTTCAAGCTCTTACGCGGATTCAACGATATCGATTTTAGAAGCATGTTTAGTTTAAATGATAACCCAACTCGCAACAATGGTTGGAAGTTGGATTTGAAACGGTTTAGGACTAGTGTGTGTGGAAATTACTTCACGTATAAGATCTGTGACACGTGGAACAGGTTACCTTCAGAAGTTGTGAACAGTTCCTCTGTGGATCACTTCAAGAAAAGGTTAGACCAAATCTTGCACACTATCTGAGGGTGTGGAAAATTTTCCCTGGCACTGTTGCCAATGGTACCTCCTCGGTATGGGCCGCAAGGCCTTTTGAGGTAACTTTCTCTCTCTCTCTCTCTCTCTCCTCACCAGAGTATTTGAAAGAATAGTTAGAGAGAAAATATATGACTTCTTGGAGACCACTGGAAAGATTCAACGAAAATCAGCACGGATTCCGATCAGTAAGATCATGCTTATCACAACTTATAGAGCACTATAACAATATCCTAGATGCGCTGGAAGGCAATAAAAACTACGATGTCATATACACTGATTTTGCTAAAGCTTTCGACAAATGTGATTATGGTATAATAGCACATAAAATGAAACATATGGGAATAACAGGCAAAGTGGGAAAATGGATCTATAACTTCCTCAGAGAACGTCTACAGGTCGTCAAAATTTAGGGTATATCATCATCAGAATCGGAAGTAGTACGCAGCTCATTACCACAAGGTACAGTACTGACCCCGCTCGTATTCATTATCATGCCAACAGACATAAACAGTGAAGTAAATAGCAACGGTATAGTAACATTCTTTGCAGACGATACAAAGATCAGCAGAAAAATCAGCGATGCAAAAGAGGTGGAGGCCTTGCAGAGGGACACGAACAAATTATACAAATGGTCAGAAGACAACAACGTGACATTTAACACTGAGAAATTTCAGCTCTTGAGATTTGGTAGAAATGAGGAACTTAAACAGACTACATATTATGCTTCAGATAGACAGGAAATTCAGAGAAGCACGAAAGCGATCGATTTAGGGGTTATAATTACCGATGATGCGAAATTCGAAACAGAAAATCAGATAGCGATAAACAAAGCAAAAGGAGTCGAGGGACAGGTACTAAGAACGTTCAAAAGGAGGGACAAAACAGTAATGATTCCGCTGCTAAAAACACTGATCATACCAAAACTTGAATACTACTCAGTAGGGGTGTTCAAAATTAGGATATGTTTGAAAAATGTAACATACTGTTTTTCCCCATTATTTTGTCCAAGTGAAGTCTTTTGGTACCATTTTCATCAAAATCAAAATAGCCTAGGGGTCGCTCAAAGAGCTTAAAGATAGCATGCCTCAGTCATTTACGGTAAAATGCTACCTTTGTAACTAATGGAAATAACCCTATCAACCTGCCACTCGTTTTGATCTTCTAGCTAGACAGAAAAATGCCATTGGAAACAATTTTGATGTTGGAACGAGTTACGGTTTTCAAGATATTTGACATCAAAATATGTCACTTGTGATATAGTTACGCAGTTTTGCAATGATTCAGGAATACGGTCCGTAGTGATTTCGGTGTTCAAAAATTTAATTTCATTTGGTGTAAGTCGCTGTGCATATTTTGAATGAAATGATATGATAATGGTCAATTTCTTTTGTATGTAGATACCATATGTCAACTGGCCAGCATGTAATATAATACCTCTTTTCCAGGTATCCTAATAAACGATCTACGTCCTGCGCAACTTCCTCAAGCTAAGATGGATCCTGAACCAGTGACAACCCGTAGTGGTAAAAGACTTGAGACGCCTCAAGAACTTCCTCGTAAAAATACCAAAGTGTCACCATCTGTACCCGTTCTAAGGAATGAAACAAATCATGTCCTTATAGGTCAGCCGTCCTCCTCTATATGTGGCGCAAGGTTGCTTACAGTACGACAAGTGCTCCAGTTCTTCTTCCATGTAAACCAAAGCCCATCGTTGAACAGGAACGAAGCATTTAAAATACGAGGGGCGGTCAGAAAATAAGTTTACACGGCGTATAATTTCGTAACTAAAGGACCTACTTTGATTATGTTTGTATCAGATGAATTCGTTAGTCATTGTTGGCAACACTGCACGTCGATTCGGCTGCCACCTACCGTACATTGGTTATATGAGTCAGTTGAACATGGCGGCTCGACTGGAACAGTGCCCTGTCATTTCTGGAACGATATTCCGAGTCTGTCAGTGGTCAAGAATTTCTCGAGCGCATTGTCACAGGAGACGAGACATGGGTTCATCACCGTATTCCGGAAACAAAACGTGCCAGCATGGAATGGAAACACCCTGGGTCCCCGCGACCAAACAAGTTCAAGATTGTGAGATCCGCTGGAAAAGTGATGGTTATCGTGTTTTGGGACCACAAAGGCATTTTGCTCGCAGACTTCATGCAAAAAGGCACAACAATCAATGCAGCTGCATATTGTTAAACACTGGAACGTTTACGAGCGGCCATTAAACGTAAACGTCCTGGACTGCTCCGTAGGGCAGAGCACTGTTCCAGTCGAGCCGCCATGTTCAACTGACTTGTATAACCAATGTAGTACAGTAGATGGCAGCCAAATCGACGTGCAGTGTTGCCAACAATGATTAACGAATTCACTTGATACAAACATAATCAATGTAGGTCCTTTAGTTACGAAATTATATGCTGTGTAAACTTATTTTCTGACCGCCCCTCGTAACTGTAAAGAATGTATTGACCTTCTGGAACATGGCACGTATAAAGACCATTCGGCTGCATAAATGCGTAGCGAAGCTGCAAACTTTGTAGCGTGAGTGGAGCAGGGGCGTACCCAGAAATTTGTCAAGGGCGGGGGCGAACTTGGAATAATCGTAGAAGTATAATTGAAATAGAGATAAATAATTTTTATGTACGTTCATGATGAACTTATCGTTCAGTTAGTGATGATTAACTAGCTACTGCTAGGACACCTTATGAATAAAAATATAAAAATTATATTGTAAAAAATATAAAAATTATGATAAAAATCTGATTAGTAACTTAATATTCAATGCAAACCGCAATTAGGATGCTCAGATTTGTATTAACATAAGAATAAAAAAGTGCTAATTTCGAGATTAAGCATTTCCTCGGACTGTTACCTTTATAAAAGAAAATTATTCTCATGGCTGGATTAAGAGTTTTCGGGATCCTAAGCCATTTTAGATTTTTAGTAGTAGGGGAGGCAAGAGCTAGCACCGAAGGCGCCGAAATTTTTTCACTTTCATTCTCATCCTGTTGTAACCTAGCAATTTTACTGGGAAAATAATAATAATTTATTAGCTCAAGGGGGGTGGGCAATCACCTCTGTCGCCCTCCCCTTCGGTACGCCTCTGGAGTGGAGGCTGTTGGACAAGAATATTGGAGCCGCTGATGCTATCGAGGAAGTTTAATGAATAGGCTTCTCACGACTGATGATAAAAGGGAAGACAAAAGCTTTTATTTGGACCAGCGCGATGAACGAGAAGCTACACTTAGTGGCAACGATAAAATCTTAGCTGATAAGAAAAAAGCTTCAGACATTGAGGGCGCTCCAGAAACAGAACGCAGCAATGCGAACTGCATCAGCTCAGAGTAGCGCATCAGTAGCCCCAGAAGATGAGGGAATCGGCTCCCTGCCAGATGACAGTGAGACAGAGGACCACGAAGAGCCTGAGAGCACCGATTTCTCACCAGGACCATCAACAAGGCCGCAGTTCATAGTACTGAAAGCGCCAAAAGTATCATGCAGGACCCCGAGCTGACATTGTTATTTGATAGGATCAAAATGAGTAATAATGAGGCAAACATGATAGTAACTACAGTTCAAAAAGGTGTGTGGCGCCAGCTTCTTCAACTTCAGCTTGTCCCAATGCACTACGCGCTGTGAGCGCATGGCAAACAGACATATTTCGCTAGAAATTCTGGATTCGGTTCAACAGAACTCTCCTGAGTTCGTTACACTACATTGGGACAGTAAGTTGACTAAAGAGAGGTACGGTGATGCCCACGAAGCACTTGCTATATTTGTCTCAGGTCCTACTCCCAATTTTTCCAAGGGTAAGCTTCTTGGTGTTCAGAGGCTACCACATGCTACTGGGAAAGCTCAACCAGAAGCAACTGTAGAGATGCTGGAAATGTGGGAGGTCAAAGAGAAAGTGAAAGCTCTCGTTTTTTATACAATCGCGAGTAACAGTGGTTGGAAGAGTGGAGTCACTAAATACATCGAGGAACTCACTGAGAATAGCGTTCTACCTGGGCTGCAGGCACCATGTTTTGGAACTTGTTCTTGGCAGTGTGTGAGAGACCTTGTTCGGAAAGACCAACGCTCCTGATAACACCATATTCCATCGGTTCAAGTCTGTATGGCACTCCATAGACACTAATATGACGCATCAAACACTTCAACTCTCGGACCCGTGGCTTCTGAAATGTGAAGAAGAGGCAAAGAAAGACCTGATTGAAGTGCTTACAACGGGAGAGAAGTTGCCTCAGGAAGACTACAGAGAATGTGCAGAGAACGCACTGATCCTGCTTGCGAAGGTGCCTCCTCGAGGTCACCATAAGAGGAAACCAGGTCCAACGCACCACGCCCGTTCGATGGGCAAAGTTCTCTACACCCAGAAGATGCTCATGTGGACGGAGCAGTTACACTATGATGAGAGGCCCCCGACGAAGCTGAGAAGACTGAATACTTTCATTCAGTTGTTTTACACGCCATACTGGATGAAAGCAAGCAGGGAATTGGATGCGCTAGTCAATGACCTGTGGTTTACCAAGGCCATAATGAGGTTCAGACAGACGTGGAGGTGGCCAACGCCGCTCTCGAGAAATACTTCCGTCACAAATGGTATCTGACGGAGGAAGTCATAGTCTTCTCTCTGTTCAGTCACCATCCCGCAGCCACAGACGAACTGAAGCAGGCAATAACGTTGAAGCGGACTGAAACTGAGAAACCAGACAGCTTCAGGATCGCGAGGCCAACTTTCACAACCATCAGTGTCACGGAAGAAAGCGAGATACCGGACTATGTGGGCCCTGATTCTCATTTCTTGTTCAGCTGTTTGGATGTGAGCAATGAATAGCTACAGAAAACTGTGGCTAACTGGCCACAATATGCAGATTATCAGGTCGCAGGGAATTTCGTGAGAACTTTGAAGGTGGTAAACGATGCCGCTGAAATAGGAGTATGCCACAATAGTAACTGACAACCATAAAGAACAGCAACGATTACTACAGGCTGTCGAGCGGCACCGAAACAAGTATCCCGACTTCTCAAAGAAAACACTAGAATAGAATTGTAGGGAATAATTTGAAAATTTGTTTATCAATAAAGAGTGGGGGCCGGGAGGAAAATAAAATGCAAATGCCGGAGCCTGTTCTTCAAGCCAGACAGGGGTGGGTCCGGAGTGGGTATTTTATTATCCTACTCCCTCGTTATTTTTACTGGTCCTACATGAGAATGAAAAAATTAATACAAATATACATGAAAACATTAACAACAACATAATTTAGTGGTAAATATCTTGAAAACTGTAACTCATATCGACGTCAAAATTGCTTCCAATTGCATTTTCTCATTTTCTTGTTGAGAGGATCAAAACGATGGGCAGGTTGATAGGGTTATTTCCACTAGTTACAAAGTTAGCCTTTTACCGTGAATGACTGAAACATGCCAACTTTAAGCTCTTTGAGCGATCCCTAGGCTAATTTTGATTTTGATGAAAGTGGTACCAAAAGACTTCACTTGGACCAAATAATGGGAAAAAACACAGTATGCTACATTTTTCAAACATTTCCTAATTTTGAACACCCCTACTGCTCAGAGCTGCAAAGAACTAAACTACTGGGAAAGACTACGCAAACTAAATTTGTACTCCATGAAAAGAAGGAGAGAGAGTAACACCATAATCTTCATATGGAAAATGATCGTAAAACAGGTACCAAACCTGAAACTAAACCCAATTAACATCCAAACAACACTGAAAAATACTGTAGGAAAGGGAGATTTTTTAACCAGCTTCCAAAGAACCTCAGAAACGTTACAGCGGTCAAAGTTGAAAATTTCAAAACAAGACTAGATGCATGGCTCAGGATGGTACCAGATGAGCCGGGTGTACCTGGCTATGTGCAGTGGAGAGCGCAAGAGAGCACCTCGCTCCTCCACCAAGCCAGGCCTAGAGGTGTGAAAAGAGGATAATTAAGAGTCAGAGAGATATGCAAAAAGATCGCCAGTGGAGCGTTCCTTGCGGAATCCATACTGACGAGCTGAAAGAAGAATGTGAGGAGAGAGGTGTTTAAGAATCCTCCAATGAAGGATAGACTCAAAAACTTTAGAAAGGCTAGAAATCAAAGCAATTGGACGATATTTGGAGGATTGAGAGCGGTCACGTTTCTTTGGGACAGGCTGAAAGAAAGCGAACTTCCAGCAGGACGGAAAAGTGCCAGATGAAAGACAAAGACGAAAGAGTTTGCCTAGGCAGGGTGTCATCACTGAAACACAGTTCTTAAGAGCAACAGGGGGAACACCATCAGGACCGTACGTCTTCCTAGAGTTGAGCCAAGATAAGGCAGAAAAAACATCTTTGAAGAGGTTCTAATTTCAGACATAATAAGGTCAGAGGGAGGAGTAGATGGAGGAACAGTACCGGAATCGTCCAGAGTTGAGTTGCAAGCAAAAGTTCGAGCGAAGAGTTCAGCTTTGTCAGGAGAAGAGACGGCAACCGAGCCGTCGGAATGGAAAAAAGGAGGGAAAGAAGAGGAAGTAAAGTTGTTGAAGAGGTTCTTAGCTATGTGCCAGAAAGAGCGAGAAGGATTAGAATTGGATAGGTTTTCACATTTTTATCGGCTGAAAGAATTTTTGGCGAATCGAAGAACAGATTTTGCACGATTCCGGGCAGAAATATACGTTCAGTGAGAGTCAGGAGTTGGATGGCGACGGTACTGGCGATTTCCATGGGGATCCCATGGAATTTCCATGGGAAATCACAGAAGTACTGCCTAAGGGCCTCCCAATCAGCGGCGCCAAAGTGGCAAAGACGCTTCCTCTTAAGAGGATCCACATGCCGAATTGGAGCAATAAGACAGGAAGCACATATAAGATTGTGGGCGGAGGAGCCCAACGGAGAAAAAAGTTTCACAGAGTCAGAAGAAGGATGTGAGGAAAGAAATAAATCCAGAATGTTGGGGCTATTTCCAAGGCGGTCTGGGATACGAGTATTGTGCTGTACAATCTGCTATAGGTCATTTAGGATAGAAAAGTTGTAAGCTAGTTCACCAAGGATGTTAGTGAAATGGAAGGAAAGCCAAAGTTGGTGGTGAACATTGAAATCTCCTAAACTTGAGATTTCAGCAAAGGGAGAGCGGGAAAGAATGTATCCCACTTTGGAAGTGAGGTAATCAAAGAATTTTGGATAGTCAATAGAATAAGGAGAAATGTAAACAGCGCAGATGTATTTAGTTTGAAATTGGCATGTAAGCCGTACCCAAAGGGTATAGAATTCGGAAGATTCGAGTTCGGGAATACGAGAACAAGTTAGGTCATTGCGTACATGTACACAACATCCACCGTGAAATTGAGTATAGAGAAAGTAAGAGGATACAGAAAAGGGGTTGCTGTCAGTCGTTCCAGACACCTGAGTTTTAGTGAGGAAAAGAAGATGAGGTTTAGACGAGGAGAGATGGTGTTCAACAGATTAAAAATGTGAGAAAAGGCCACGAATGTTGCAGAAGTTTATGAAAAGTGAATCAGGCAGAGGCCCAGAACATCTCGAATGGGCGGTAGTAGATCCAGCCCCGCTGCCCGGGTCTGCGTTCCAGGTATCGGCAGCAGGAGAGCCAGAAGTGGGGACATTTATGGCCCCCTCCCCAGGGGACTCCGAGGTTCTTGAAGTTGATGCAATTTTTTTTTTCATTTTGAAAAGGTTATGTAGTGTGTAAGACGCATGTATATGTAGTGAGGAATAGGGAGAGAAGTGTGTGTTTGAAAGCATGCTTGACTGCTCACAGGGTAGATGAGACAGAAAAAGATCAGCTAAGGAGGACAGTGACAGGGGAAATGGGAGTTCCAGCACTCCTTATCTTCTGTCCAACGTCCCCCCCCTCCGAAATACTTCCCTGGTTGATTGGTGTCTACAATCTCCTCCTATAGGCCATTATAGGTAAATAACAAATGCACGTAAAATAAGAATTAACTATGGAAATTCTTAATTATTGCTAACTGAAATCATAAAGTGGGCCATAGTCAGTAACCTGGTAACCTTTGTTTGGGCCGCCATGTTCTTAACCACAGAACCAAGCAATCTAGATTGGAATGCAGGGTTTGGGGTAAGATGCCGGAATATATGCTGAGGGAAGATGCCACTGTGTTGTAGAAAGAACAACAGCAATCCCAAATAACCTTACACGAGTGACATCAACTGCTTCGTCAGGTGTCCCTGGACCATCAACATCCACGTCTTCATCATACATGGTAACTCCTGCACTTGAACCTGAACATTCTACATCCTTTAAGCACATTAGCCTCATTCCAGTAATTCTTAAGCCCCGGGCCAATGGCAGGTGTAAGCAGCATTCAGCGGTGCTCACATCATCAGATTTTCGTAAAGCAAAGCGATAAAAGCAAAATGGAAAGGTATTGAAGAAGACTGTTCTGGTACAGAAAACCCCTAAGCGACGCGGTAGACCCAGGAAAATAAGGGAACCATCTCCTTCGACATCTTCGAGTGAAGATCAGAAAAACCTCTCCGAATACGATAGTACGAGTGATGACACAGACGAAGATAACTTTTGTGCGGCATGTGATCGTCACTACTACCTTAGAAATGGATCAAAATGTGATTGGGTGAAGTGTTTCATTTGTCATCGCTGGATGCATGAGGACTGAGGAGTGTGCCGTTGGCCAATAAATACTCTATGTGGAAATTGTGGCTAATTGTACCTTATTTTGTAAGCTAATATTTCTCGTTCATATTTTCTTATTCATAAATACCTTACATTTGGTACGCTTTACTTTGTCTACTAGCTTAATTTTGGTGTTATTTCTACTCATATATGTGGCATCTTGTCCCTGTGATGGTTGCATCTTACCCGCACTGATGGGGAAGATGCCAGTTCGAAACCATTTTATTAATTTCTTTTCTGATTACAATCAGACAGTTCAAACATGTTATTGTTTTTTTTTTATCCCAAATAGGTGGTGGTAACAATGCCCTAAATGTATGTTGTTGTAGGATTTTCATCACATGAAAATTAATGGGAACATTTTCCCTTAAGTGTGGCATCTTCCCCCAGCTTACTTTATATATACACACACACACACATTTATATATACAGGGTGTCCCAAAAAAAACTATATACTCTTTATAGCATCATATATTTTATAATTTAAAAAAAAACCCAGACAATATATTGTTATAGCAATTGCCAATGAAAGGTAAATTAGTAATCTAAGTGATCAAAATGTTATAGCGAGTTGTTTGCATATAAAATTTAATTAACTACGCCAAGTGCTCAAAATGTTCTCCGGCGGCATGAATGCACTTTCAATACAACAAAATCGTGTGGTCTGATGAAGCTACCTTCAAGCTGAATGGCACAGTAAATCGACACAACTGCAGGTACTGGTCACTTGATAATCCACACGTTTATGTGGATAAACATGTTAATTTACCAGGATTAACAGCATGGTGTGGTTTATCATCCAGGGGTTTGGTTGGACCATTTTTCTTTAATGGGACAGTTACCGGTGCCGCATATCTCGACATGCTGCGGACAGAAATTATACCTGCAGTTCGGAAGTTGTTTGGAAACGACGACTTTTACTTTCAACAAGATGGAGCTCCCCCCTCATTATCATTGTGATGTCAGAAGGTACCTCGATGAAACGTTGCCTAACCGTTGGATAGGACGAAGAGGAAGCGTTGAGTATCCTCCACGTTCACCGGACTTGACTCCACTTGATTTTTACTTGTGGGGCTACCTGAAAGATGCAGTTTATGGTACAAGACCTGCAACACTCGAACACCTTAAGGATGCAATTAGGGAAAAGTGCGGGACCATCACAGCATCCACATTAGTCCATGTCTGCGAATCAGTTAGTCGACGCATTCAAAAGTGCATTCATGCCGCCGGAGAACATTTTGAGCACTTGGCGTAGTTAATTAAATTTTATATGCAAACAACTCGCTATAACATTTTGATCACTTAGATTACTAATTTACCTTTCATTGGCAATTGCTATAACAATATATTGTTTGGTTTTTTTTAAATTATAAAATATATGATGCTATAAAGAGTATATAGTTTTTTGGGGACACCCTGTATATATATATATATATATATATATATATATATATATATATATATATATATATATATATATATAACCTTTGGTTAGCTTCCGCCCGAATTGTTCATTCTGACGAAGGTCAAGCTTTTCACTCCACTTTAGACCTACAGTTTAACGTGGAATCCAAACCACGCCCCACCAGCAGCCCAGCGTCTTAACCACTAGGCCACCCAGGGTAGCCTATATATATATATATATATATATATATATATTACACTTTGCTCGAATGCTTGTATATGTTTCTACCACTAATCTAAATAAATATAAAATTAATAACAGAAGTATTTCAAAATACTGTTCCCAGTTTCTCAGTCTTTGAAGATACGACATTATTTGAAAGCAAACTATTTGCAAGGTAGCACTTGGAGTAGCTCTTTCTCGTCCTCCTTGTTCAGCAGAAGACCGCGGGCCAACAGAATATATCTCGATGATGATGATAATAAACGGAACAGGTATGGAAACCCCAATTTTACAGAAGGAAAACTTGACTAATGTCTAATGTACTGTACGTTTACAAGTGTTTGAAACCTTATTGTTACGGTGGAGTACAATTTTTTGTACGATTATCCCCGAACAAACATTAAAGAGGAAATTAAAAAAGAAAACTAAATTTTGAGGAGGTGGCGCTTAAGAGGGTTTCGAACATCACTACCACTATATATAAAATGATCTATAAGTGAGCCTACGGTTTTAATGATTTCGATTATGTTCATTTCAGTTATCAGTAAATTATGTAGACAAAAACAAACCCTTTAATCTCTTCGACATTTGCAGTGGGATTAATCGAAATTCGAAGTAAGCAGGCGGAAGATTCAGAAAATAAATCCTAGTAACCTCTTTATGTAACCTACAGTTCAAATCACCTCCTTAGAATCCGCACAAATAGATAATCCCTCTTCCCCCTCAAATATATTCAAAACAACTTGTGGACAAAGCTACACAATCTACAGAGTGCCCAAAAAGCTTGTACCCAATGGAAATTACATTACTTATTTAATTGAATTAACGTGTTTTGAACTGAATGGGGAGCACTATGAACACTTATGATATGGTCCCAGAAATGAACCATATCCCATCGGGTTACGAGTTTCAAGGTATTTCTCGGATACTGTTCAGTAGCAGAAATTGAGGTTAGCTATAAGAACCTAGCGTCTTAGACAATCAGCCGATCACGAGCGAATGGGGTGGTCCATATCTACGCAAGATAGTGGGAAGAGGGTGAGGTTAAATAATACCAAAAATAGTTTTTATTTTCCTAAATGTTTTGAAAATTACCCGATACTGTTCCAAATCTAAACAAGACATTGGTATATGTAGAAAATTAATGCATATAAGTTGTATTTGCATATTCTCATAACAAAGACGTATGATGGAATCAACAAGTGAAAAAGTAACAAAAAAGGGAAACAAGAAATGAAAAAACCTTATAAAGTACAGTTTCGGAAAAAAGTTCGCCTCCAAATAAAATTCCTAAAAAGCCTAAAAAATTAATAAATAATTAGTGATTGGGTTTTGTTCTTGAAACTTCATTAATATCATCAAAACGAATAAAATATCCGAAGAAAAACAGTACATCAGCAATTAGTAATTTTTGTATACTTTATATAAATTTTATATTTATAGTCGAACTTTTTTCCGAAACAGTACGCCCGTATATATATGCAAATGATTGTATATTCGGAACAAAGATTTTGTACACATTTCTCGCACGATAACGAGAAGGGGAAACACGGAACACGGTTGTTATACAGAGACTCTCTAAGGGCTCATAATACAAATTAGCTTATTCGCAGTCCGGACTGAAATTTAGAAGTGAACCCACTGTGACAAAGTGCATTTGCGCAAAACTTTAGAAAAAACTTTGAGAAAATAAAAGAACTTATATTTGCGTTGCATGAATTCAAATAAGATGCGAACTTCGTATAAAAAACACGGTTTGTTATGATTTTTCTGTTTATTTAAGTTTTAGATTAGAAAAAACTTATTTTTCAATGTGTTCTTATTTAATTGAAGTTTTTGCTTGGAAGCGTACACTCTAAATGTAAATTAGTAAATATTTCGTTCATTTGTTTAGTAAATATTTCTTTTTCACTATATTTAGTCAAATTTACCCAACTAATATTATACAGGGTGAGTCAAAAGTCTGGAAACACAGGAACTATGCTTTTCAATGCAAATATACAGGGTGGCGCAAAACTCGCGCATCATAGGAATTTTCAGTGTTGATTATAAATTCAGAGATGGGAAATCGGATCGGATTCGAATCGATAATCGGAATTAATCGATATTTTTTGAGAAATCTGAATCGAAAAAAAATTCGAATCGAAAAACGGGCGCGGATCTGAATCGAAATTTTGATCCGAATCGAAAAGAAACGATGAATCCGAATTCGAATTCAAATCGATACAAAATATGGATCCGGATTTTAAAAATTTGGTTATAACTTATAAATAACTTATAAGGCTTATTAACGTTTCCGGTTTCACCACAGGTAAAGACTGACCTTTCCGAGAATCTGTTTGCTCGGACAAAAATACTAATCCTATACTCCATCCATTAAGGTGCTAATCCTAATCCTTAAATTTTGGTATTGTCCGAGAGTGACAATTTCACACGCTCCTCAAAGAAATAACCTTTTGCCTTCGAACATTGAAAATATCTTAGTTGTCAGGGCTAATTTTAATTTGTAAATTTGTATCTATACAGTGGATATATTTCTTAAAGTATTATTATCATATTTTAATTTTTATGTATGCTATAATTAATATTTCTTGTATATATGAGCCTTAATTGTTTAATAAATTAGCTTATATGAATGATTTTTTTTTGCACCTTATTAAGAGTAAATCTAAAGTTATTACTTAGATCGTTAATAGACTGAGAATTATCTGTATTATTTATTAAAAATGAAACTTATTAATAATAGCCACCCCTTGACTAAAGCAACGATGATAGGTATAATTTTATTAAATGAACTCATAAAAATCAAGAAAAATTAGGCCTGGATCCGAATCAGATTCGAATCGGATCGAAATCGAAAAAGAAATAATCCGAATCGGAAAAAAATTCGAATCGATAAAAACCGAAAAATTTGAATCCGAATTCGAATCTATATTTCTAATTGCGTGAAAATCGGATTCGAATTTGAATCGAAAAAGATTTCGATTTCCCATCCCTGATTATAATATATTTTTCTTTTAGGTAGAGGATGGCTGCGAAATTAATAATAGACGAGAGGATGAGCTTGGTTTTAATGCATGGAATACCAGCTACAACAAATTGATGAATCGGTACAGAATTTAAATTCTGTACCGATTCATCGATTTGTATTAACTAATACAGTTAGAGAAGAATTCTATATACAGCAGTTGTAAAATCAGAATATACAACACTTATTTAATATACAGTATATACGCATCAATAATGGAAAAATTGAAATACTGTACAAGCTTTAAGACCAGTTTCTACCACGCTTAAATAAAATAGTAAACTCACACGTAGTCGAATCCACATTTACATCCTCATTGCTTTGTACTACACAAATAAATGTGATTTAACATTAATTCACCACTCAGAGTATGCGGGGCTCTATATTCAATATAAAGGGTTGTCAGCTCGTTTAACACTATTTTTGTACTTACTTTACAATTGGGAATATAACTGCAACGCTCTTTAAACACGGATAGAATGCAATCAAGAGCACGCTCAAAGATGACATCGCTTGCTACAACATCACCATTAAATTCAAGTTTATAAACAGTCCTTTCTAAACGTGCATTTAATCTTTCCTCGCTGACCTTTTCAACTGTAAAATCTTCTTCACATCTCATACCGGCAATTGAAGTATCCTAAATCGTGCCAACAACTGCGTCTTATATAAAGATATAAGTCTTCAGGGTGAACAGTGAAGGTGAGATCAGGCTTGTACCAATCTAGTCCTTTGTACCAAAGTTCATGATATTTCGAGGAGTCTGTACGTTCTAAATACGTTTCCATTTCAAATTCATGCTCGCCTTATCCAAGTACCGTGTCAAAATAACGCATATCGGTAGCACGTGCGTCCAATATAGGTTTTAGTTTACGGAAACCGACAACTTCAAACAATCTGTCGAGAATGAAACGGTTTCGCGTAGGGATAAGGGCGTTATTGTCAGCAGTATTCTTTTACATCAGCCGTACATCGACGAATGGTTGGTTTGTATCACGATTTATGCACAGCGTGCAAATAATGGCGTATGAGGGGTCATCGTTAATCTGTTCTGTTTTTGTGTCTACACCTACAGGTATTATATAATCGTCCTCGCCCCACTTAATCGCCACGAAGGTTCTGTTCATCTCTTCAACTCTTAAATAAATAACATTGCGTTTACCAGAGATTGATTGTCTACATTTCGTTTCAAGTACATAATTAATAGCACCAGTACTACGCCTGAATACACCCACAGACTTCAACAAGGACACGTCGTATACTGCATTGAGGATGCTGCTTAATGGAAACGCCATCTTTTGTCACCTTTCTAATGAGTCTGCGAGGAGAGAACGTCCAGGCGGGTCAAGCTCTGAGACGGCTGAGAGCCGGACGATGCACTGTTTGACTCAGTTAGCGTGCCGTGCGGGGCGGAACATGGATTGCGTCTGTTACTACGTGATGTCGAATTCCTGTAACGAGTTGTTCCAACATGAAAACACTGACACGTTTAAATCGTATAAATGAATGTTTAAACCCGCGACCCATTATACCGGGTAAATGATTAGAGAACTTTTCCATCTGGGATACATGAAGCAACACAGGTTTCAAAGTTTTATCATACCCGTTGCCTGGGATACGTACCAACGACTTTTTATCATGTTCAGGGTTAACAGGGTTCACCATATTTCTTTCACGAGAATGTACACACAAAATGGTAAATTAAATACTTATTGGCACTGAGGGGCTCTATTTGAGAAAAATACGTGCTTGTACCGCTCAACTTTGGGTGATAAACAATATTCGTCGCTAAATTCTATTAAAAACTCGCACAGCCCTTTAGCTATAATTTCACTACCCACCTCGCCGCGGTATACGTGGATATAGTGATAGCAATATTTTAAGCTGTCCATGATCACAAGACTTGCGTTTAACATCACATGTGTGTACTCGGTGAAGTGTAACATAACGTAATAGGGTTTGTCGTGCCCATCGTCGATGAGTTTCACGATCCACAATCTCTTTTTTTCTTCAGCAAATGTTGGCTCTTTCACACCACATTGTACATACTCCTTAATACAGCGCAAACACACAACATACTCCATTAGGTCTTTTGCATTACGGAAGTTTGTAGTGCTCTCATCAGAAAATCCATAAAGTATTTGAACACCCTGCTCGGACAGCTTCACGCGATTTTGGCTGGTATTAAATCTCTCAAAAGACTTTGACTAGAAGATCTTTGAGTGTTCACCACATCTGTAGACTTTGGTATGTACAATTCCAGGAATGTAGAGCATGCAATATCAGGGGCCGCCATCGTTATTTTTTTTGTCTGCACGAGAATTCTTCAACAAGTAAAAGATACGTCTGAGAGCCAAGGCTTGCTATGGTCAACTGAACATGTTGGGTGGAGATATATCTCTCCATCTGGTTTAGTAGCCGGAATCGCGTGACAATCTTTTTATTGTGCGCACCATACAGTGGGCGAGGCTTAGATATTTTCTTGTACACACACACACACACACACACACACACACACACACACACACACACACACACGAGAAAATGAAACGTTATTTAAAACATACGTAATAAATAGAAAAATAAATAAACTGTAAAATATCGTCAATAAGTAAATAGATTAAAACAAACCATATATTTATATAACAAATATTCATGCCTCACGGTATACAAAGGGAACAATGTCGTAGATTCCTGGTACCTGGGAGCGTTTCCTGTATGTTTTACGACACATCTTCGTACCCATAAGCTCCTTCACGCCTCCCAACTTCTGAGCCCGGAAGTTATGAGTCCCCACAACCAAGTGCGGAGGTTGGTCACTCTCATTTTCAGTATCTTCCAAGCTCACTAGTTCTTTGAGCGAGGCAAAGTTAATGATCTGCCGGTTTGCGTGGTTCAGGGTGATACCTTCAGCTTTGACGATATATTTGTACTTGTCACCTGTCCTTACACTTACCCCGTAAGTTTTTGGCCTCGTGGAAACGAAAGAATCAGCGGAGGCGGTATCACCATACTCATCATTGATTTCGTCAGTCAGCTCGCCGAGGAATTCACCAACAGGAGGCATATATTCACTTTCTCTTTCCGTGAATATCACGCTATCTGTATCTGCGTACAGAACCCTCCGTCCAAGAGAATGCAACAGACGGCAAAGTTTGATGCATGCGTAAGCTGTTGTGAAGCTGGCTACACTGGCTACAGGTATGTTTGTGACACGTGATGTATCTGTAGCCAATTCGGTTCTGTTGTACCTTATTATATACGTGTTGCCTACATTCATGATTTCCATGACTTCTTTATCAACGGTATTGGGGTAATCCCATATTTTATTAAAACTTTGAGCTAGATGGACGTTCCCCTTGTCTGTATTCTGTGCAAATTTGCCCCAAAGACTATTTAAACACAACTTTGCACTAAAGCGGTTGCCAGGGGCTTTCGTGCAATTTGGCTCCGTTCAAGCTGTGTCCTTTCACGATCACGATAGCGTTGTATATACGACGATTTTTCACTTTCGGTCTCAACTCCTCGCGGGCAGAGGCGAATTACGACACCTCGGAGCCCTGGGGCAATGAAAAATATGGGGTGACCCTTTTCTATAGCTTTTTATTAACAATACATGTATCATACATGTACAGTACATAGTACATTTACACGAATTATATCTACGGTGATCAGGCTAATTGAGAAACAAACTTAAAATAA
Source organism: Bathynomus jamesi (assembly GCA_023014485.1). Taxonomy (NCBI): domain Eukaryota; kingdom Metazoa; phylum Arthropoda; class Malacostraca; order Isopoda; family Cirolanidae; genus Bathynomus; species Bathynomus jamesi. The sequence continues at coordinate 938,877 of JAJOZX010001208.1, forward strand.
TCTTAACACAGTGTAGTTTGCCGTTTGCCAAAACTAGACAGTATTAAACAAACTTTACTTTAGGGTCTATACAACATAAAATAAAACAGGAAATTTGTCAGTTTCTGTACTCTGTCATATTTAACCAAAGAAGTTTGCGAAATCTCGAATATATCATCGAAGCTCAGTTGATTGGGGGCCCCTTCAAGCATGGGAGCCTGAGGCCTCAGCCTCAATAGCCTCAATGATAATCCACCACTGCTAGCGAGTATCCTGATACTTCTACCTCATCCTTCAAAAAAGTATCCAGTGTGATATATATATATATATATATACACACACAGACACACACACACACACACATATATGTTAACCCCTCCGTCTATGGCCCTGGGATGGTTCGGAGTCGACGGGGGTTCTGGTTAGGAGGCAGCAACGGATATTTCTTCTATAACACTCTAATTCTTTTCCGCCGGTCAAATGGTGGGTCGCCACTCTGTTAAACTCTTGGCTACAGACTCGCCAGACTGGTATGCCAATATCTTCTATGGTGCTTGGGTTGTCTCTTTCTTAATTTGGGCAAAGGGTCGCCAGTTGTTAATTCTTCTCTTTTTATAATACTCTGATACTTTCTCTGATACTAAAATTATCGACTTTTCTTTTATAACTTATCGACTTAACTGACTAAGTTCTTCTGAAGATAGCCCAACTCGAGGGGAAAAATAAAAAGTTTCTCTTACTGTAATTTACTTCTTAAAAATTTACAGGTAGTGGTCTGAATTTTATAGGGGTAGAGGTTCGACCTCTTTCGACCATAGCTCAGGCCGGAATCTAAAAAGTTAAGGAGGCAAGGGGCCTCTGTCCCCCTCCTCGCAGCAAGGCTGCTAACAAGGGAGGCTCGTAGCAGTGACCAAAGAAGTCTCGTAATCAAGTGCCATTCATTTTACAAATACATGTAATATAAGCCTAAATTTTGGGGGAAGGCAGTTGAAGGTTAAGTTCCCCCTTTTAAACACATGATCAGATGTTTGAAAGATTCCAAATAAAAATTAAAAAAATAAAAATAAAAACTAATCGTATTTTTTTGCCGAGTCTTCATTTTTGAAGGCGATATCATTTCGTAGTAGTACATAAGTACAATTTAAGTACACCACTGAGCACATTTTCGTTTTGGTCTATTACAATTATGATTGAGATTATGGATTACTTCACATTCGCTTATGATTGTCATTACAGTTCTATTAAAGTACATTCTTACATTATATATTAATTCATTACATTCAATTACAGTTTCATTGAAGTACATTACGTTGTTTACCATTCTTACAGTGTTTTTATATATTTATATATGGTTATAATATATGGTTATAATATATGGTTATAATATATGGTTATTTTATATGGTTATTATATGTGGTTATTATATATGGTTATTAGTACAAAAACAAGTACATGAGACATGACACACATGATATAACATAACGCATGATAATGTTATAAATTCGAATCAGAGCGAAAGGAGATTTTTTATCTTTGAAGCGTTCACTTATGCCATAGTTCGCGGAATTTGATCACCTACCTCAGCATTTTCGAGTTCATTGAGAGGTGATATAATTAAAAATAAAAATGAAAAAAATAATATGAGAATGTATTTGTGCGTTTTCGAACGAATGCATGAAGTTTTGCGTTTCATAGATTGACACGAGTAAAAATGAATATTTAATAAAATTTATATAGGATAATGATCAAGGGAAATTAATGACGGGAAAATGTGACGTCATAGTTATTGAATTTGTACGTATAGTACAAATCATTATTAGGAAGATTTACAAGAACGAATTAGAGACAAAGAGTGGGTATTAATGACTAAGAAGTACAACTACGGGTTCCAATCCTGTTATTTGCAATGTGTATGCATAATCTAAGGTCGAGGGTGAGATGCAAGACAACCATAATTAATTATAATAAATTCTATAACAAATGAAAAATGGAAAATGGATACGACAAAACCATAGAAATGGTAGGTCGTAGGGTTGTGACAAACAAAAATAGAAAGCTACAAATAAATTTTTTATCCAAACTCGCGTTAAGCGATTTTGGTTCTTATGTAAAAATGAATATTGAAATTATTCATTGTTCATTTTTTACATTGCTCTCCCCTTTAAAAATGATATTTATACAATAATATAATAGGGTACAATTAATACAATACAAATGAGAAAATAACAGCCTAACTAATTCAAGTTAGATGACGAATGTTTCTTTACATTATAAATTTTTATACAGAACAAGTAAGTTCGGGCGGTTGGGTACAATGCAGAGTAATCAAATCTTTAAAATGACACTTGCTTATAAAATAAAAAAAATTCAAAGATTAATACTTTAATTTATGCAAACAGAATAAAAGGATTAATACATTAATTTGGACAAACAATTAAGTTAGACAAAGAATGATATTGTTAAATTTTTATCAAAATTTTATTTTTCTGTAGGGAAAATTACATTCATAATGAACAGGTAAAAGGGAAAAATATAAATTTTAAAGTTCATGGATTTTTCAAGGTTACCATGATAATACAATTCATAAACTAATTTTTTATTGACTATTGTAGGTAAAAAATCGAATTACGTAATGGATGATGTATAGACCTGTGGTCTAGTGTGTATTTTTGTGTACTAAGTACAAAGTGTGTATCTTACAATTTCGAGGGACAGATTAGCTGAGAGGATTGTTCAATTAACTGAATAAATGCATGAGCAAGATATATTAGAAAGCAAAAATGATTAAGATTAAATTACATAGTTAGCATTTACACGTAATTAAATAAAGTTTATTGTGATATCCAATGATTTTAGCATAATGTTTGTATATATATATATATATATATATATATATATATATATATATATATATATATATATATATATAGTATATATAGTGTGCATACATGCGTGTGTATGTGTAGGGATTTGGAAGGTTTTTGAATTAACAAAGTTTTAAAAATAATGTATAATAATTTAAGATGGGTTTAGTTATAAAATCTTTTAAGTTTAAGTCAATTATTGTTAAAATCTAATTACAGGTAGTATTAATGATGGTGTATGCATACGAGTTTCATGTGAAAGTGGCTTGAAGTACAGAAAGAAAATGAATTCGAATGTGTGTCAAAAGTAATAGAATTCAACTAGGATTATCGATTTTACGTAATTAAATCAGTTACACGTATATTAAGGTAATAAAAAGAAACGTACTTAGAGGACCTTACAATTAATGAAAGTAAATCTAGCGGTATTAAAAATTAAATTTTGAAGATGGAATTAAATTCGACTAGTAACATTCCTATATAAAACTATATAACCATTAACATTAACCAGAAGTATCGGTACGATAATTGAATTAAGAAAATTAAGAATACAAATTAAAAATAGAAATCAATTATGCATTTTAATGAGCTAAACATAATTTTATAATATTCTTAAAAATAAAAGTAAATCGAACCCTAGATGAGTTTCGGCCAAGAATAAAAAAGTTATTGAAATGGAAGGAAAGCATTTCGAACAATCTTTTCTTTTAATAATTTCAGGTAAATTTTACATTAAAAATTATTTTTATATAATAAAAAAAAATATTAAAAAGGTTTAATAATTTTTGCATGTTAAGTAGAAAAATCATACTCTTTCGTTAAATGTTGATAGAATTTGAATTGTTTGATATTTTAGTCTGAAAACTTGTTTGCAAGATAAATACATATGTTTTATTGTGTAGAAGTTTTATTAAAATTAAATGACAAAAATGAATAAACAACTGAAATTTAGGGTATGTGCGGTCCTACGGGTAAATTTCCCGACCGTACAGAGCAAGATAAATTAGGTACATGATTGATTAATTATTACACTATTTCTGTCATCATATAATCAAAATAATTATAAAACTAGTTACAAACATTTGTAAAAACGGTTTTGGTTGTAAACAATAAAATATGTCATTTTACCTATATATTTATATACGCAACAATGGCATGAAGAGAAAAGACAAATCGGTCAATTTCCTTCTTACAAGCAAAATAAAAGTTAAACCAAAGACGCAAACCGGTCAATTCAGGTTGAATTTAATTCTCTTTTACAACAAAAAAAAAGGTTGAATTAAATTCTCTTAAACAACAAAAAAAAGGGTGAATTAAATTCTTAAATTACATTTTCTTAAATTAAATTCTCTTAAATTACAAAGAAAAAGTTGAATTCAATTGACTGCATTGAAATGACTGGGGACTTGAAAACTCGACTTGGGATTCGAAAACTCGACTTGGGATTCGAAAACTCGACTTGGGATTCGAAAACTCGACTTGGGATTCGAAAACTCGACTTGGGATTCGAAAACTCGACTTGGGATTCGAAAACTCGACTTGGGACTCGAAAACTGACTTGGGACTTGAAACTTGAAATAAAACTGACTGAGACTTGGAACTTGAAAACTGAGACTTGAAATTGAAACTGTAACTTGAACTCTTATCAAGTATCTTGAAACTGAAACTGTAACTTGAACTCTTATCAAGTATCTTGAAACTGAAACTGTAACTTGAACTCTTATCAAGTATCTTGAAACTGAACTGACTAAACTTGACTGCACTTGAACTCTATCAAGTGGAGTCTACTGAAAACGAAACTGACTTGCACTTGAACTGCTATCAAGTGAAGATTAACTGAAAACGGAAAATGACTGCACTTGATCTCTATCAAGTGGAGACTATTAACCTCTGGGGTTTGGTTTTCCCTCTTGGTGAAACCGACTTACTTGAAATGCAATCAAGTATCTCTTTAAATCTCTATAAACTCTCTGTAAACTCTCTCTTTCTTAATTTGCAAGTCAATTCAATTCAATAATTTGAAAAAAAAAATTGTAAACAAAAATAAAAAAATGTAAACAATATTTCACTCTAATGTACGCGAAGGTACTGTACTATTATGTTTGGTACATAAAATAAAATTATTCTATACTGACTATAATAGTGAAAATAACTGAAATTAACTCTCTGAAATTAACTCTCTGAAATTAACTCTTTCTGAAATTAACTCTTTCAGTTACTTTTAACTTCTGTTACTTTTAACTTCTGTTACTTTTAACTTCTGTGAGAATTACTGTTTCACTAAAAAAAATGTATCACTGGTGTCTGAAGTGTTCACTGTGTTTTGTGTTAATTCTGGTTCAATACTAAATATTAACTGTTAATAATACTGACTTTTCAAATGTTTACAAATTACTTAAAAAAACAACAACTCTGTACTTAACAAAATTTCTACGGGGAAATCCTTGAGACGTGTCCTGAAGACGTCTTGCTGGCTACTTCTTCTTGGATGAAAACTAGGCGTGGAGAACTTGGAGTCGTGACACACCGGTTCAAGGGTGGATGTTACGAACTGGAAGTTGTGACACGCCGGTCAAATGGTTTTATCCTGATGCAGGGTAATTTCTATCTTGGCCAAAGAGTGGCCACTTGTTAAAATCCTCTTCTTAAAATATTCTTCTAATCCTGGGGCAGGGTCGCCAGACTTTTATCCTGGCTATAGAGTCGCCAATTTTGTTATCCTCCTTCTTCTGTGTGTTTACGGGGTGTCTCGTATCGACGAGGCGTTCTTGTTAGGAGGCAGCAACGGATATTTCTTCTATAACACTCTAATTCTTTTCCGCCGGTCAAATGGTGGGTCGCCACTCTGTTAAACTCTTGGCTACAGACTCGCCAGACTGTTATGCCAATATCTTCTATGGTGCTTGGGTTGTCTCTTTCTTAATTTGGGCAAAGGGTCGCCAGTTGTTAATTCTTCTCTTTTTATAATACTCTGATACTTTCTCTGATACTAAAATTATCGACTTTTCTTTTATAACTTATCGACATAACTAAGTTCTTCTGAAGATAGCTCAACTCGAGGGGAAAAATAAAAAGTTTCTCTTACTGTAATTTACTTCTTAAAAATTTACAGGTAGCGGTCTGAATTTTATAGGGGTAGAGGTTCGACCACTTTCGACCATAGCTCAGGCCGGAATCTAAAAAGTTAAGGAGGCAAGGGGCCTCTGTCCCCCTCCTCGCAGCAAGGCTGCTAACAAGGGAGGCTCGTAGCAGTGACCAAAGAAGTCTCGTAATCAAGTGCCATTCATTTTACAAATACATGTATAATATAATCCTAAATTTTGGGGGAAGGCAGTTGAAGGTTAAGTTCCCCCTTTTAAACATATGATCAGATGTTTGAAAGATTCCAAATAAAAATTAAAAAAATAAAAATAAAAACTAATTGTATTTTTTTGCCGAGTCTTCATTTTTGAAGGCGATATCATTTCGTAGTAGTACATAAGTACAATTTAAGTACACCACTGAGCACATTTTCGTTTTGGTCTATTACAATTATGATTGCGATTATGGATTACTTCACATTCGCTTATGATTGTCATTACAGTTCTATTAAAGTACATTCTTACATTATATATTAATTCATTACATTCAATTACAGTTTCATTGAAGTACATTACGTTGTTTACCATTCTTACAGTGTTTTTATATATTTATATATGGCTATAATATATGGTTATAATATATGGTTATAATATATGGTTATTATATATGGTTATTATATATGGTTATTATATATGGTTATTAGTACAAAAACAAGTACATGAGACATGACACACATGATATAACATAACGCATGATAATGTTATAAATTCGAATCAGAGCGAAAGGAGATTTTTTATCTTTGAAGCGTTCACTTATGCCATAGTTCGCGGAATTTGATCACCTACCTCAGCATTTTCGAGTTCATTGAGAGGTGATATAATTAAAAATAAAAATGAAAAAAATAATACGAGAACGTATTTGTGCGTTTTCGAACGAATGCATGAAGTTTTGCGTTTCATAGATTGACACGAGTAAAAATGAATATTTAATAAAATTTATATAGGATAATGATCAAGGGAAATTAATGACGGGAAAATGTGACGTCATAGTTATTGAATTTGTACGTATAGTACAAATCATTATTAGGAAGATTTACAAGAACGAATTAGAGACAAAGAGTGGGTATTAATGACTAAGAAGTACAACTACGGGTTCCAATCCTGTTATTTGCAATTTGTATGCATAATCTAGGGTCGAGGGTGAGATGCAAGACAACCATAATTAATTATAATAAATTCTATAACAAATGAAAAATGGAAAATGGATACGACTAAACCATAGAAATGGTAAATCGTAGGGTTGTGACACAAACAAAAATAGAAAGCTACAAATAATTTTTTTATCCAAACTCGCGTTAAGCGATTTTGGTTCTTATGTAAAAATGAATATTGATTATTCATTGTTCATTTTTTACATATATATATATATATAAGCAAACAACCACAAGGAAAAGGAAACACAAAGTCCGAGCGCTTTCGTGATATATTCACATTATCAAGGAATGTGAATATATCACGAAAGCGCTCGGACTTTGTGTTTCCTTTTCCTTGTGGTTGTTTGCTTATTAATAAGGTCACGTGTTATTTTGTGATTCTAGTGCATATATATATATATATATATATATATATATATATATATATATGTACACACACACACATGTATATACATACATATATATACACACACACACACACACATGTATATACATACATACATACACACACACACACATATATACATAGGCTCTAGTGGTGGACCGGATGTCAGTTTTTCAACATCTGCGGATGCGGATCTTTAATTCCAATATCCGCGGATGCGGATGCGCATATTTAGTTAATCTATCAATATAATTTAGAATTATGAATATATGACAATTTTTCAAATTTCGTGATATTACTATTATGGCAGGCAATGCATAAGAATTAAAATTAATAATAATGTTTTCATTATGATAAAAATAACAACTTTCTCAAGAGTTTCAGCCACAGAAAAGTCAATCAAACAAGTTTCATTCAATTTTATGTGTTACCAGGTATTTATATTTTGAGGTTTATATATTTGTTTGTTCATTAATAACACTGGTATGCATACGAAATTTTTTTGTCTGTTGTGAGGGTTTTTTCAACTCATATTATATAATTCGACCATGCTGAATTCGAAAATGACATTGGTTTTTCTCAATCAGGTCAGGTTTTTTCTCTATTGGCCATTTATTATAAGTCCAATTTTATCCCCAAATTTATTGATTTTTTTAGCTTAAACACTGTAGATACGAGTAATATTATAAGAACACTCGTGAAAAATGAAAACATTGTGTGAATAAATACTTTTATTCATACAATGAATATGGAAAAAAGTTTATTGAGGAAGGAAGGAAGTTTTTTTGGCTTTCCGTCTGTGTTTTTCTTCGGGCACGTCTCGCTTCAAACACCAGCAATAGTCCGCCAGCATATTGATATCCCAGTTTCCCTGGTATCTCTCTTCCATTATTTTGATATCTTGGTGAAATCGTTCACCCTGTTCCTCACTATAATCCCCCCAATTTTCAGGAAAATAGTCCAAGTGGGACCACAAAAAGTGCATTTTTATGGACATGCGCGACCCATGAGCTTTGAAAGTTTCCATCAAGTTTTCGACAAAGGACTCGTATTCTGGACTTCTACGCTTGCCAAGAAAATCAGTGACAACTGATTTGAATGCCTGCCAGGCATTCTTCTCAGTTGGAGTCATTGCGTTTTCGAACTGAGTATCCTTGATCAAAGTTCGAATTTGAGGACCATCAAAAACCCCAGCATTTAGTTTAGCATCAGATATATGAGGAAATTTACTCTCGAGATATCGGAATGCTGAACCCTCCTTATTCATTGATTTGATGAAATTTTTCATCAAGCCCAGCTTAATATGAAGTGGTGGGAGCAAAATTTTTGTTGGTGGTACAAGGGGCACTGAAACGACATTATGCGACCCAGGTTCAAAATTCTCTCTGGATGCCCATTCACGCTGTGCATAGTGCTTCTCATCCTCTCGGCTATCCCATTTGCAGAGGAAACATGGGTATTTCGTGTATCCCCCTTGCATTCCCAATACAAATGCCACAATCTGAAAAAAAATGAAAATATTTAAAGAATTTAGAGAATTTGTTCTATCAGATAAAAAAATCTATGCATTGGACTGTATCACTTCTGTGGGGAAGTTAAGTGTTCTTATACGCTCTCAAATAACCTTTGGATAAACAACATAGTCAATAGCAATAGTTTACTTATGATATTAGTATTACCTTCAAATCTCCACAGATCCTCCAGTTATGTTGGTCGTATACGAGAGCGGTTCTAGGAAATTTCGCCGCAAACATTTTCGCCGTAGGAAAATTCGCCGTAAACATTTTCGCCGTAAACATTTTCGCCGTAAGACAAATTCGCCGTAAGGACATTTCGCCGTAAATTTTAAAAAAAATAATCAATGGATTATTATTTAAGAAATTTATTTAACCAAACTATCACGACTTAACCTAACCAATCGTCAATGCCGTACAGTGAGTTTCAAAGTAAGATAAGGAATTTATTTAAGAAATTTATTTAACCAAACTATCACGACTTAACCTAACCAATCGTCAATGCCGTACAGTATAAAGAATTTTAATTGTGGTAGACTGCTCGAAGCTAGGTAGACCGCACACTTAACCAGCACCGGCTATTATAAGGGTTCAGTTAAACTTTTTTTTTAATTTTAATTTTATTTTATTTACGGCCAAATGTCCTTACGGCGAATTTGTCTTACGGCGAAAATGTTTACGGCGAAAATGTTTACGGCGAATTTTCCGGTCACGTACGAGAGCATCCAGTAAAATTTTCATGTTATCGTAGCTCTCAGTAAGTTGTACGGAATGTGCTACAGGGACTGATGCAACCCTATTCCCAATGTTGAGAAGTACTGCTTTCAAACTTTGTTTAGACGAGTCTATAAATAGCCTCCATTCTGATGCGTTATATGGCAGGCCCAAGGATTCGATTAGCCCCTCAACATTGCAGCAGTACACTAAGGAAGAGGTATTTTCGTGCACTGCAAAAAACTTGCGGAATTCTTCCTCTCGTTTCCTATACCAAGAGAATGCTGTTCCCGGAGCCAGCAAGTTGTCCTCTCGAAGTCGTGAGCCCAAGATCTCGGCAGCTAATTTGGAAAGTCCTAAATCCCTGGTAAGATCATTAAGTTTGGCCTGGTTGAGAGGCCTCGGCTCATTTGAAGCGGTATTTTGAGGTATATACGACTGGGACTGGTCATTGGCATTGGTCATTGATTCATCATCAGAATCATCGAAGTCCAGGGTTTGAGGTGGGTCGGGTATTGGAATTCCAGGACCATGGGGTACAGGTCTCATAGCAGAAGGAATGTCAGGGTATACAACAATGTGTTTATTCTTCTTGTTAACTCCTGAAAATAGAAACACAGAAACATGGATATAAAACTTGCATATGAAATAGAAGAAGCATTCAGACAGTGGCGGCTCGTGAGGGAAGGCTGCGGTCTGTAAGATATGAAATAGGTCGATGGAGTCTGTATATTTTCTTTCTTTTTCATTCATATTGTCCCTTCGGGGACAATATGAATGAAAAAGAAAGAAAATATACAATCATTGTATATGTAAATGTAACTTGTATAACAATATGTATGTGTAAATGTATTTTCTATAACAATATGTATATGTAAATGTATGATTACCATTATGGTGAATATTATGCTATATATGGTGAATATTACATTATGGTGAATATTATGTCAAGTTTCATACGAGGATTTCAAAATATTTAAGAAAAATAAATGTATAAGCCCACCTTGGAGGTTTGTCATGCAGAAATAGCAATCTGTCACGTGATCCTTTTTTTCTCTCCAAATCATGGGAATTCCAAACGGCAAAGATTTCGCTCTGCCTTTGCTCCATCTTCTCAAATTTTCAATGCACGTCTTGCAGCACATATGAGGGGCGAAATTTTTGTCCTGGTCCCCTAGCTTAATTCCAAAGTATGCTCTATACATTGTCTTCACAAATTTAGTGATTTGGGACTTGTTATTTGGCATGGTAACCGTCCCACATATGTAGCAGTATCTATTGGGATCATTTTTACACGCTCTATTCATTATGAAATATTTTATCTATATGCCTGAGAAGTAAAAAAAGATATTATACAAGTGAAACAAGCGATGATAGATGTTACTGTTCCAATTCCGCTTTGACAAAATCACGAAAAATTCTATTTTACTTATGAGGCCATAGCCGGATAACCTGAGCTGATTGAGAAAGACGGATTGCAGATTCGAAATCAGCAGGAAAAACTCTATAAGAATCACTTACAAAACCCTTGACAGCAAAATTGATGCATACCAGTTTAATTAATACTTTACATGAAATGTGCATGACTGGGCCTTATAAGCTACTTTATAAGCTAATTTAATTGTAAATTGCATAATTTATTAGAGGTAATATCCGCATAACATCCGCAGTCAGAAGTGCGGATGCAGATGTTAAAAATGATGCGGATATCCGGTCTACCACTAAATTACATACATATATGTAAAAATTAACAATGAATAATCCATATTCATTTTTACATGAGGAGCCAAAGTCGCCTGATGCGATTTTGGATAAAAAAAAATTATTTATTGCTTTCTATTTTTGTTTGTGTCACAACCCTACGATCTACCATTTCTATGGTTTAGTCGTATCCATATTTCCATTTCTCATTTGTTATAGAATTTATTATAATTAATTATGGTTGTCTTGCATCTCACCCTCGTCCCTAGATTATGCATACACATTGCATATAACAGGATTGGAACCCGTAGTTGTACTTAGTCCTTAATACCCACTCTGTCTTTAATTCGTTTCTTTTGAATCCTCCCAATAATGACTTATTTGTACATATGAAGTAAATAACTATGACGTTATAAAGTAACTTAATTTCCTTCACATTTTCCCGTCATTAATTTCCCTTCATCATATCTCTATTATACAATGTATGGAAATTCTTTAACATAATAAAAAACTGTATACTCTATACGTCATTATTTATATGTTGTTCATTCATACATCCATGTCCTATCTTGACCATTATCCTATATCAGTTTTATTAAATATTCATTTTTACTCGTGTCAGTCTAAGAAATGGTACAAACTTTATGCCTCCGTACCTGTTCGTTCAAAATCGTCCAAATACGTTCGCATGTATTATTTTTTATATTTTTATTTTTAATTATTTCGCCTCCCGCAATGAACTCGAAAACGCTTATGGAAGTGTAATTCGATGATCACAGCATAAATCGAACATCTGAAAACGTGAAACCTCCTGTCCCTCTGATTCAAATTTATAACATATTATAACATATGTTGTATATAAATACATACCGTATGTGCCCATGTACTTCGTGTTTTACTAATAACACTGGTATACATCAATTTTGCTGTCAAGGGTTTTGTAAGTGATTCTTATAGAGTGTTTCCTGCTGATTTCGAATCTGCAATCCGTTTTTCTCAATCAGCTCAGGTTATCCGGCTATGGCCTCATAAGTAAAATAGAATTTTTCGTGATTTTGTCAAAGCGGAATTTGAACAGTAACTTCTATCATCACTTGTTTCACTTGTATAATATCTTTTTTTACTTTTCAGGCATATAGATAAAATATTTCATAATGAATAGAGCGTGTAAAAATGATCCCAATAGATTCTGCTACATATGTGGGACGGTTACCATGCCAAATAACCAGTCCCAAATCACTAAATTTGTGAAGACAATGTATAGAGCATACTTTGGAATTAAGCTAGGGGACCAGGACAAAAATTTCGCCCCTCATATGTGCTGCAAGACGTGCATTGAAAATTTGAGAAGATGGAGCAAAGGCAGAGCGAAATCTTTGCCTTTTGGAATTCCCATGATTTGGAGAGAAGGAAAGGATCACGTGACAGATTGCTATTTCTGCATGACAAACCTCCAAGGTGGGCTTATAAATTTATTTTTCTTAAATATTTTGAAATCCTCGTATGAAACTTGACATAATATTCACCATAATGTAATATTCATCATATATAGCATAATATTCACCATAATGGTAATCATACATTTACATATACATATTGTTATAGAAAATACATTTACACATACATATTGTTATACAAGTTACATTTACATATACAATGATTGTATATTTTCTTTCTTTTTCATTCATATTGTCCCCGAAGGGACAATATGAATGAAAAAGAAAGAAAATATACAGACTCCATCAACCTATTTCATATCTTACAGACCGCAGCCTTCCCTCATGAGCCGCCACTGTCTGAATGCTTCTTCTATTTCATATGCAAGTTTTATATCCATGTTTCTGTGTTTCTATTTTCAGGAGTTAACAAGAAGAATAAACACATTGTTGTATACCCTGACATTCCTTCTGCTATGAGACCTGTACCCCATGGTCCTGGAATTCCAATACCCGACCCACCTCAAACCCTGGACTTCGATGATTCTGATGATGAATCAATGACCAATGCCAATGACCAGTCCCAGTCGTATATACCTCAAAATACCGCTTCAAATGAGCCGAGGCCTCTCAACCAGGCCAAACTTAATGATCTTATCAGGGATTTAGGACTTTCCAAATTAGCTGCCGAGATCTTGGGCTCACGACTTCGAGAGGACAACTTGCTGGCTCCGGGAACAACATTCTCCTGGTATAGGAAACGAGAGGAAGAATTCCGCAAGTTTTTTGCAGTGCACGAAAATACCTTTTCCTTAGTGTACTGCTGCAATGTTGAGGGGCTAAGCGAATCCTTGGGCCTGCCATATAACGCATCAGAATGGAGGCTATTTATAGACTCGTCCAAACGAAGTTTGAAAGCAGTACTTCTCAACATTGGGAATAGGGTTGCATCAGTCCCTGTAACACATTCCGTACAACTTACTGAGAGCTACGATAACATGAAAATTTTACTGGATGCTCTCGTATACGACCAACATAACTGGAGGATCTGTGGAGATTTGAAGGTAATACTAATATCATAAGTAAACTATTGCTATTGACTATGTTGTTTATCCAAAGGTTATTTGAGAGCGTATAAGGACACTTAACTTCCCCACAGAAGTGATACAGTCCAATGCATAGATTTTTTTATCTGATAGAACAAATTCTCTAAATTCTTTAAATATTTTCATTTTTTTTCAGATTGTGGCATTTGTATTGGGAATGCAAGGGGGATACACGAAATACCCATGTTTCCTCTGCAAATGGGATAGCCGAGCGGATGAGAAGCACTATGCACAGCGTGAATGGGCATCCAGAGAGAATTTTGAACCTGGGTCGCATAATGTCGTTTCAGTGCCCCTTGTACCACCAACAAAAATTTTGCTCCCACCACTTCATATTAAGCTGGGCTTGATGAAAAATTTCATCAAATCAATGAATAAGGAGGGTTCAGCATTCCGATATCTCGAGAGTAAATTTCCTCATATATCTGATGCTAAACTAAATGCTGGGGTTTTTGATGGTCCTCAAATTCGAACTTTGATCAAGGATACTCAGTTCGAAAACGCAATGACTCCAACTGAGAAGAATGCCTGGCAGGCATTCAAATCAGTTGTCACTGATTTTCTTGGCAAGCGTAGAAGTCCAGAATACGAGTCCGTTGTCGAAAACTTGATGGAAACTTTCAAAGCTCATGGGTCGCGCATGTCCATAAAAATGCACTTTTTGTGGTCCCACTTGGACTATTTTCCTGAAAATTGCGGGGATTATAGTGAGGAACAGGGTGAACGATTTCACCAAGATATCAAAATAATGGAAGAGAGGTACCAGGGAAACTGGGATATCAATATGCTGGCGGACTATTGCTGGTGTTTGAAGCGAGACGTGCCCGAAGAAAAACAGACGGAAAGCCAAAAAAAACTCATTCCTTCCTCAATAAACTTTTTTCCATATTTATTGTATGAATAAAAGTATTTATTCACACAATGTTTTCATTTTTCACGAGTGTTCTTATAATATTACTCGTATCTACAGTGTTTAAGCTAAAAAAATCAATAAATTTGGGGATAAAATTGGACTTATAATAAATGGCCAATAGAGAAAAAACCTGACCTGATTGAGGAAAACCAATGTCATTTTCGAATTCAGCATGGTCGAATTATATAATATGAGTTGAAAAAACCCTCACAGCAGACAAAAAATTTCATATGCATACCAGTGTTATAAATATAAAAACACTAAGAATTGTAAGTGACTAATGTACTTAATAATGTAATTGATGTAATGTACTTTAATGAAACTAATTATAATAATTTAATATATAATATACTTTAAATGGAATTGTAATTAACGATACTAAGTGAAATGTGAATTAATCCATAATCGTAATCATAATTGTAATAAACCAAAATTAAAATGTACTCAGTAATGTACTTAAATTGTACTCATGTACTACGAAATTATGTCGCCTTTAGAAATGGCTACTCGGCGAAAATACGATCATTTTTTTTTTTTTTTTAAAAGTTTTTATACGGAATCTTTCAAAAATCTGATCAGGTGTTTAAAGGGGGGAAACTTAACCTTCAAACTGCACTCCCCAAAAATTTAGATAACATATAAAGCATGTAATTGTAAAATAATGATTAACTTTTACTTCGACTTCACTCCCTTGTTAGCAGCTTCTCAGCAAGGAGGGGGTAGAGGCCCTTTCCCTCCTTAATTTTTAGATTCCGGCCTGAGCCATGATCGAAAGAGGTCGAACCTCTACCCTTGTAAATTCAGAGCACTACCTGTACATTTCTTGAAGTAAATTACAGTGAAAGAAATTTTTTTTATCTTTCCCTTCGAGCCGTGCCCTCGTCTGAGAACTTAGTCAACAAAGTCGATAAGTTATAAAAAGAAAGAGAAGTATTATATAAAGAGAAGAATTAACAACTGGCGACCCTAGTACCAGGATGATAAGACCCACCATTTGGCCGGCGTGTCACGACTTCTAGTTCGTCACATCCACCCTTGAACCGGTGTGTAACGACTCCAAGTTATCCACGTCTCGTCTCAGCTAGAAGAAGTAGCCAGCAAGAGACGTCTTCAGGACACGTCAAGGATTTCGCCGTAGGAATCTTGTTAAGTACAGTTTTTTTTTTTAAAAGTAATCTGTAAACATTTGAAAAGTCAGTATTATTAACAGTTAATAAAGATTATTAAGTCATAATTAACAAGAAACACAGTGAACATTTCAGACACCAATGATACATTTTCTTATTGAAACAGTTAATGTCACAGAAGTTAAGTGTCACAGAAGTTAAGTGTCACAGAAGTTATTTTCAGTTATTTTCACTATTATAGTTGGTATAGAATAATTTTATTTTATGTACCAAACATAATATTACTGTACCTTCGCGTACATTCGAGTGAAATGTTTACATTTTTATTTTTGTTTACAATTTTTTTTTCAAATTATTGAATTGAATTGACTTGCAAATTAAGAAAGAGAGAGTTTATAAAGAGTTTATAGAGTTATAGAGATACTTGAAGCAGTTTCAAGTTCCAGTTTCAGTTGGTTGCATCCAAGAGGGACAACCAAACCCCAGAGATTAATAGTTTCCACTTGATAGCAGTTCAAGTGCAAGTCAGTTTCAGTTGACTCCACTGATAGCAGTTCAGTGCAGTCCATTTCGGTTAGTTTCAGTTAGTTGGTTGCCTCCAAGAGGGACAACAATGATGTTAGCAGTTTTGGGGTATATAAACCCCAGTAAAATTCTTCCATAGGCATTAAGAAATAGATTCAAAGGATGAGCACTACCTTTACCTTTTTGCAGTAAAATCTAGCAAGAAATAGTCTTTATCTTCTCCTTCGAGCCTTGTTCTCTTCAGGAACTTAGTCAGTCAAATTCCCCGATATACTATAAGAAGAATCCGGGAATCTTCAGAGAATTTCAGTAAGTCTACCAGAATCCTCCGAGTCACTATAGAAGAACTCGGAGAATAATATAGAAGAAACTACCGCAAATAACACATCCGTTGCTGCAACCTAACTAGAACCCCCGTCGACTTCAAACCAACCGAGGCCATATACGGAGGGGTTAACACACATATATATATATATATATATATATATATATATATATATATATACACACACACACACATATATATATATATATATATTTTCTTTCTCTAATTTAGATGATTCGTACCTATAGAAAGCGGTACATATCTCGGCGAGGCAGTGGGTGGGTGGTGTTACTGTGCTGGGGGTGGTAGACTAGGGGAGTGAGTAAGGGTCAGTTGCTGGATAGTGGGTAGGAGGGGTATGGTTTTAGATGCGATGGAGCAGATGGGAGTGAGTAAGGAAGAAGAAAATCGCTTCCGTTGAAAAGTGGGGGCCTTCGGTGAGTATGGATCGTAGACGGTCGGGTATGGGATTTTCGGCCGAGAGAGGGAAACATCTGCGACGAAGAGCGGACAACTTTGGGCATTCCACCAGGAGGTGTATGACAGTGATAGGGGTATGGCAGGTAGGGCAAAGCGGGGCTTGCGATTTCGCCATAAGGTGTCCGTGGGTGATGCGGGTGTGGCCTAGGCGGAGACGGGCTAGGATTACTTCTTTATGGCAGGACCGGTGGAATGAGGAGGCCCAGTATCCTATTTGTGGCTTGATCATGTGGAGTTTATTTTGTGTGGCCTGGTCCCATTCCCGCTGCCATATGGAGCGGAAGTGGGAGCGGAAAGTAGGGAAGAAGTCGGAGAAGGGGAGGGGTCGGGAGGAGGCCGGCAGTGAGCAGCCCGTCTTTGCCGTGCGGTCAGCCTCCTCGTTACCCTGGATGCCGACATGAGCCGGGACCCAGCAGAAGGCGACTGTCTTGTGTTGGAGGGTCGTTTAAAAGTGGAAGGTTTGCTGGATGGTACAGACGAGCGGGTGAGGAGAGTTAAATCTTTCTAGGGAGAGAAGTGCGCTTTGGGAATCTGAATAAATGACGAAAGAGCTGGCAGAGTGGGTGCGCACAATATCGAGGGCCTCCGTAATCGCGAAAAGTTCCGCCGAAGAAACGGAGGCCTCGCGGGGCAGGCCGACGCCCCGGGAAAGCGGCTGGGACAGAATCACCGCTGGGGAGGCCACAACAGCTTCCGAGCGGGAACCATCTGTGTAAATGGCGACTGCGTCCGGGTGTTGGATTGCGTGTTCGCGGAAGAGTGACCTGTATATCATGGCGCTCGTGGTATTCTTCGGTAGGGCACACAGATCCTTGCAAAACTTGATAGGGGTGAAGAGCCAGGGGGGGTAGATGCTGAATGAAATGGGGATAACTGAGGGGGCGGGCATGTTGAAAAGATCAAGGAAAGAGCGGACCACTTCAGTGAAGTGCCAGCTCCATCCCTGAGGTGGTAGTTCTAAAACCGCCGTGCACAGAAGCGAAGAAGGTAGCCTCTGTGCACGGAGGTATGTCCTCATGAGGAGTAGACCCCGTCGGATGGCGAGAGAGAGATGATCGCATTCCACGTGGAGGCTGGAGGCTGGGGAGGAGGGGAAAGCACCAGTGGCGAGGCGGAGGCCTCTATTAAGTACCTTGTCCAGGTTACGGAGACGGGCATTGGAGGCTGAACCGTAAACTGCACTACCATAGTCCAGCTTCGATTGTACGGGGCTCCAATAAACCTTAACCCCCCCGCACATGGCCTAAACCATTAGAGGTACAGTAAAACTAAACCTACCTTACAAAGGAGAATGTAATCCTGCATTTAATGAGAAACAATTAAAACTTGGTGTTCCCGCCATTGGCTTCCAAGACAGCCTGAATTCGCTTTGGGTAGCTGGCCAAAAGTGACGTGAATAGACCTTGATCGTTACGCAAATTTGCTAAAACAGTTTCAATGTGTTGCGTCATTGTATCCTTCGAAAATCGATTTGCTGCAGGTTCTTGAAACAAGAGACATTCAACCTT
Organism: Bathynomus jamesi; assembly: GCA_023014485.1. Lineage (NCBI taxonomy): Eukaryota > Metazoa > Arthropoda > Malacostraca > Isopoda > Cirolanidae > Bathynomus > Bathynomus jamesi. The sequence goes on from JAJOZX010001208.1 coordinate 957,748, forward strand.
GTCCTTTGTAACTGATCCAATGTATTCACAGACGTTCAGGTCAGGAGAATTTCCTGGCCATTCTTCATTTCCAAAGAAATCGATCTCATGGTTCCGCAACAACTGTTGAGTGGCTAATGCCTTAAAGCAGGGGGCCTTATCGTGCAGAAGTGTGACCTGATCGACATCCATAACATTGTTTGGGTTTCTTAGAAAAGGAATGACATGCTGGGATAGAATAATATCACGAAAATACTGTCCATCCCAACTCTAAGTTTACTTTAGAAGTGGAACAAGACAATTCAATCCCATTTTTGGATGTGCGGGTACATAGGGAAAGCCCAGGTTTTAAGTTTAGTATCTATCGGAAAACAACAAACAATTTGTCCTACGTACACTTTTACTCGGGACATGACACCCCCACTAAGAAGGCCATTTTTTCATCAATGTTTCTCCGCGCCCTTAGGATCGCCAGTCCGGAATACATCGATGCCGAATTGGAAAAAATCAACGGTATTGGAAGTGATCTGTGTTACCCATCTGCGTTTATGGAATCTTGTCTCAACAAGGCAAAACGAACTTTCTATCGTGTCAATAATAACACTCGTACTTTGTCAAAAAATATTTTAGTACTTCCATTTTTCCCGGGCTTTTTAGGCATTGCTAATGTACTTAAACTTTTGGATATTAATGTAGTATTTTCATATAACAATATTGTGAAAAATATCATACTAAAAAATAGCCCTACCAATAATTCAGTCATTATCTATAAAATTGGGTGTAAACAATGTGATTCCTTTTACATAGGTCAGACGGGAAAGGATTTGCACACACGTATAAAACAGCATCAATATTCCGTTAGAACAGGACAGTTGTCCAGTGCACTTTTTGTCCATTTGTCAGAGTTATCCCACTGTATTGATTGGAATAATGCTTCAGTTTTATTTCATTCTAGCAACATTGTCAATAGAAATATTCTTGAGTCTGCCATTATCCAACTTTCAAATAACTTCAACATAGGCAAAGGTCTTTTTCAACTCGATCCTGTTGTTTTGAATTCCTTCAAAACAAATTTAGATAAAAAGGGTAGGACGCTAAATCTTTGGTAAACTTGTACGCTACTTTATTAACTTTTAATCTTCATTTTATTTTTATATATATCGAATCTTGACTCTAAAAGGCAAAGTGTTAAAACCCGGGTAGATTTCCAATATAAATTTGTATTTTTAATTCATTTGATCTTGTGCTAAAAATCGATATTTTTCCTTACAAATCTGTATGCCTCTTTGTTAATCCTCTAATCTTTAATTTTTAATTTTTATTTTTACTTCTCCGTTTATTGCATATATATATATATATATATATATATATATATATATATATATATATATATATATATGTGTGTGTGTAGATATGTATGTATGTATATTAGGGTGCCACTTATTTGGGGTGTTTTTCATTTTTGGGAATTTCTATCAGGACGGGCGCATTTCTGGTGTCATTCCGTCTAAAAACATTGTGTGTAAAATATTTTTGAAATAAAATAATAATTAGAACTGCCTCAACGAGGTCAAAGTTTATACTTTTTTCGAAAAGTACTCATGGCGTTCTGTTATCATGTCAGTTTTCGTTTCGATAGCTGCTGTAGTTTCTGAGTTGAAAAATGATAACAGACAGACAGACGGACGGTCAGAGTCGTTGGTTTAGTCTTCCGCACTGGTGTACAGAAGACTAAAATGAGGTATTATACAGGGTGTAACACGAGTTTATCCAAATATTGATACAGGCGAAAGAACATGTTATTCTAAGTAGAAAATGGGTTGGGACGAGTTTTGCCAACACTAACAGTGTTTCATTCTCTTTTTCAGTGAGTTCTGAAACGACGTGATGGCTTCGGCAACAAGATCTAAAACAGCAGTCTATCTCCTGGGGACCGTGGACCACAGCATCACAGGAAGCATGCTGCCTACGGGAAAGCAGGCGCTTCAGTACTTTTTCCACCTTCACCTTGACGTCAAGAAGCCGATCAAGGAAGCAGCCGCTGAGACAGTGACCGCAGTCAAGGAATTCTGGGAGCGGTCCCGTATTCCTACGCAGAAAGACCAACGCGCAAGGGACAAGGTTCTCCGAATGTACGAGAAGTGGCGGGCTCTGAACAAGAACTCGAAACGGCGCACTGTGACCCAAATCAGGTACGAGGCCGAGTTCCTCTCATCCCTTGACCGCCTCTTCGACATCGCACACGAACAGGCGATGTCGATGATCACAATCGAAGAGGACAGGGAGTTCCTGACGGGACAAAGGGCCGAGGTGCGGCGCGGCCGCATCTCCTCCACACGTGACATGACGCTGCACACTGAGGAGGAGCGTGCGAGGAGACAGGAAGCGGAAAGGAGCCGCCGGCAAGATGATGAAAGGGCGAACAGAGAGAGCCGAGAAGAACTCGTCGAACTGGCATCGAGCTCCAGCTCAGGTGCAAGCAGCCCGACTCGGTCACCGACACGGCGTCGTCGCCGAGAAGAAGAGGAAGAGCTCTCTCTCCCGGGCCCGTCCACGTCGAATGCAGAAGCATCTACGACCCCTTTACCACCCAAGCGATTCCGCGCGTCGAAAAAGATGATCACCCCTGATCTCTCCGCAGCGATGGATCGGACGAAACTTACCGACCGAGAAGGTGTTTTTTTGCTGTCGGCGGCTGCGAGGAGCTTGGGCCACGACCCTGAGGAGCTGGTTTGAACCGCGAATCCTCCCGCCGCGACCGAGCAAAGTTCCGTGCTATGGCAGCAGCGGAAATGAAGGCAGCCTTCCATCCTACTGTGCCGCTGACCGTTCACTGGGACGGGAAAATCGTACCAGCGGCTGACGGAGGCCCTGCTGAAGATCGCCTTCCAGTTCTGGTGTCTGGGGAGAACGTCGACAAGCTTCTGGCTGTGCCCAGCCTCCCCGACGGCACCGGCCGCGCCATGGCGGAAGCCGTCCTCTCTGCCCTCGAGGATTGGGACATCAAGGGACGGATCTGTGCCCTCTCTTTTGACACCACCGCCTCAAACACAGGACTCTCAGGAGGAGCTTGCTATATCATTGAGCAGAAACTCGAGAAGACAGTGCTTCATTTGGCTTGCCGCCACCACATCCACGAACTGGTGTGCGAGAAGGCATTCACGGCGTGCCTCGGTCCCTCTACTGGTCCTGACATCCTCCTGTTCAAACGATTCGCCGCCCAGTGGGACTTCATCGATCAAACCAAAGCGAAGCCCTTCGAGGATGGAACCATGCCGCAGCACCTGAAGGACGCCCGCGACGACCTGCTGATCGAATTCAGCCGCCTCCTCGACGGTCAACATCCACGTGATGACTACAGGGAACTTCTGGAGCTCTCTGTAATTGTGCTGGGCGGTCCGAACAAGCGGGGTGCCCGGTTCGCTCGTCCCGGCGCCTTCCATCGCGCGCGCTGGATGGCAAAAGTCATCTATGCCATCAAACTGTTCCTGTTCCGGGAACAGTTTCAGATGTCGTCAGGCGAAGCGGCTGGAATCCGGCGATTCACCATCTTCGCCGTGTCCATCTACGTGACGGCCTGGTACAAAGCGCCGCTCCCGGCAACGGCCCCAGCCGCGGACCTCGCGCTGCTCAAGGCCCTCGTCTATTATCCGGACTCAGCGGTGGCCAAGGCGACGGCGACAGTCTTCGCCAGGCACCTATGGTACTTGAGCGAGCGCCTCGTCACCCTGGCCATCTTCGACGAGGGTATCGACTTGGCGACAAAGCGGGAGATGATTAAAGCGATGGAAGAAGAGGAAGGATCGGAGGATCCCCCGCGGCGTATCAATGTGGACCTGTCCACCGCCTCAATCGCCAACAATACATTGGCCAAGTTCACAACGACTACATCAAAGGAGTTCTTCAAGGTTCTGGACATCAGCACCGCCTTCCTGCTCAAGGATCCGGAGGAGTGGCGGACGGACCCAGCCTTCATCGCCGCATCCCGCCGAGTCCAGGCCCTTCAAGTTGTCAATGACTTCGCGGAGCGCGGGGTGGCGTTGATGCAGTCTTTCAACCTGGCCCTTACCAAGAGTGAAGACCAAAGGCAGTTCCTCTTACAAGTGGTCGAGAAGCACCGCTGTGACTTCCCAACCGCCCGCAAGTCCACCGTGACCTCTGCAAAGTAGGCAACAATGAGAGGGAGATGGGCGCCCATGATACCCCCCCCCCTTGAGGGGCTAATACTCGAGTTGAGGGGGACCTAGAGTTGAAAGTATGAAGTCCAGTTATATGTTTTAGGTCAAGATTAGTAGCTTGAACAAACTAGAAGTGATATTTTATTTGCTAGAGGCATAGAACATCATGATCTAAAATTTCTACTTTTCGAGAAAATATACAAACTTTGACCGTATTGAGGCAGTTCTAAATATTGTTTTATTTCAAAAATATTTTACACACGATATGTTTTGACAAAATGGAACCAGAAACGCGCCCGTCCCGATAAAAATTCAAACTTTCGAAAATACGTGTCACCCTAATGTATATATATATATATATGTATGTTTGTGTGTATGTATGTTATTTATTTATTTTTTTTCTTTCTGTAACCTATATATAGGCCGTAACCTTTTATATACTTCAGTGTTCCTGAGGATGTCATTAGACGAAAGCGCTTGAGCACCTTTTTGTGTTTCCTTTCCTTCGTGGTTTTATTCATCATAAATATTTTTCACGTGTTACTTTCGTGAAATAATTTTCATATATATATATATATTTATATAAATAAATATAT
>JAJOZX010001208.1:965000-982500 GCA_023014485.1 Bathynomus jamesi
AATGAATACAAGAATTACATGCAGGATAAGATAATATAGGAATATGGGAATTATTTATGGTTCATTTTTACAGGGCTCTTCCCTCTAGAATGATATTAATATAATAACGTAACATCCTAACTAATGCTAACTAGATGATAACTATTGGTTTTATAATACAGATTTATATATACAACATAAGTCGGGTGGTTAAGTCTAGTTCACGGGGTGTGGGTACGCACTCTTGGTCGTGCATAAATAGTTTCATGTTCCGTGTCACTTGGTTTTCTTTGTTCCCAGAATGATCTTTTCACCACAAATATACCGAGGATAATAGCACACACAATAATGATACTAACGGCAGATGTTGAGAAAATGGTTACCGGTTGTAGTATTTGTAAGAGGTTGTTTTGGTTATCATCCGAAATTTTAAACCGGCTCAATTGATCATTCCATTCAGGGGCATGTAGTTCGGGTAGGATGGTTACAGGTTTTGTGGAGAGATTTAAGATCTCTATGACGGGTTTAAATTAAATTTGCGACGGGTATGGGTATGAGTTATTAAGGGTAACCTTATACGGGTTATATATTTGGAGGGCTTTTGAACGCAAGGAGCAACCAATTGGTACCCGAATAACCATAGGGATTGTGATGAGGGAATAATTCGATGGACACTCGAGAGTAGCGGCAGTCCTGTTCGCGAAAGAAACCCAGATGTCTGGTCCAATTCGTAGTTGGATAGTTTTAGGGGAATTAAATCTTTTAAATGAACATACGGGGGCATGCCGGTCACGAATTAAATCGATAAAGCAAGACCTAGTAGTTGGAAGAATAACTGGTTTGAGTGGAGGGCAGACGAGTTGTTTATTTGGTTGCGGGAATCGGCAATGCCGGACGTCGCTATCTGACATCATAGAATAAGCTGATAGATCTTTGGTGAGGAAAAGGTAAGGTGGTACGGTGGGTAAATACAATCGATTGACATTAGTTATTTTGGTAGGGTGTTGGGAAAGGGTGAAATTTATATACGTCATAAGTGAGGACATCGAAAAATGGTATAATTATGAGGCATGTGTAGGGGCGTGGTCAATGTACAGTCCAGGTGTATTCTAGAAATTGAGGGTAATTAGTGTGGTTGAGTGGGAATATGGGTGATAATTTTAATTGTGACTGGGCGGTGTTAATCAAGGACTGAAGTATTTCCCATGGTATTAGGGTGGAAAGAGTGATTTTTCCATGGGCTAGCTGGGTTGCACGCAAAACCTTGGAATGAATCGTAGTTATTCGTTGTAAGTATTTATCGATTAGGGTTACTTGTAGGTTCATTATCTCTATTAATTCTAGATATCGTTTGTGTTCTTTGTATTGAGCTAACATGGATTCAAGGTATGTGAATCTGTCCGAAAGGGAGTGGAGGAGGCGATTGTTTTCGTGTAATGACCTAATAGTTTGTTCTAACATGTGTCCATTATATTGTCGATTTCGCGCGAAGAGATTCAATTTAAGTTCAATTCTTTTAATATCTTCTTCGGTCGCTAATCCGAATAAACCTTTGAACAGTTTCCCTCCTATATCTATCAGTCCCCTTTTACTTCTTTGGTTAAAGTTTTCTGAATTTTTAGTTTCAGTTTGTATCCATGGTATGGCTAGTATTTCTGATAGGGCGCGTGCTGTAGTTTGAATATTTTCGAGGGTATTTTCTAACAGAACGCGACTAATCTGATCTTTTCCTTGGAAAGAATTTTGGACTTTACTTTTAAACGTTTTTAATTGGGTTTGTATCTGAAGGAGATTGATTTTAATTCTAGCAGGGGGTTGCAAATTTATATAAAGGTCTGCGTGCCCTTTCAAAAATTTACCTTCTGCAAGTTTTTCTATAACAACTCCGGTAGAAATTTTAGTGCTAGGTCTACAAGAGTAAATAATTTGGAAAATTATAAGGGGGACAATTTTATTCATTTCTACGCCTTAAGTTATACGGAGCTGGGGGTAGTTGTGTGGATACTTGTGTGGATACTTGAGTTTGTGGGCGAAGGGGTCGGCCTCGTTTTGGTGGCAATGGGGGTCGACCGTTGAGCTCTGATTCTCAGCGGGTTCGTTTCTTATGTGAAGGTTCTAGTTCACGTGGGTGATGCATTTGCGTGCGGTATGTAGGGTCCGTGCGTCGATCATCAATCGGCGAGGGTGGTGACAGAGGAGATGGTGGAGTTGGAGGAGATGGTGGAGTTCCACTGAGTGATCCTCTCGAAGGGGTTTCTCCAGGGTCTGGGTCCGATGGGACGCTTGGCTCTGGGGCCTCCTCTTGCTCAGAGATTGCCTCGAGTACTGGTGGTATTACGAGGTACCAATCTTCGTCATGGGTAGCGGTTCCCGCGGTGACCACTTCAGTTTTTTTATCCCTGCCCGATTTGTTAATATCTTGACCTTTTGAAGGATAGGCGGCTCGAACGCCTGGCAGCTGTTTTTGGGAAGGTGTTGTTCGGAAGCTATCTTCAAATTGTCAGCGTGAATGATCTTTAGTTTGGAATGATCCGGAGGTCGAGGATTTCATAACGATTTTTCCGAGGTTTTTCATAATCCTATATGGGCCATCCCACTTTGGGTATAATTTGCGATGAGCACCTGGCGGTTTCACGCTTCAGATAACATCGCATACCGACGATTATAGTCCGTTGACGGGGATGACGCCTATGTTGCTCTTGCTCCATCTGTTGGTTTCGTTGGTCGAGGGCATAGTGGATTATGTCAAAAATCTTGAAAGATCGTTCAGCTAGTTGCTGATTTGCTTCTGCCATTTCGGAAGATGTTAGGACTGCGGTCGGTTTGGTCGGGCAAATCAAAAGGTAGACGCTTGTCGTAGTGATAGAGAACGAAATGAGGGGTGTCCCCGATGGACACATTATAGCCATTGTTGATGGCTGTTTGTACCATGGGAAGGGAATCATCCCATGTACGGGAGGATGCATCGACAACGTGGCGCAGGGCTTGGAAGATCTTTCGATTGTGCCTTTCCACTAAGCCGTTTGCCTGCGGATGGTATGCCACAATGTGTGTATTTTTAATTTTACACATGTTACAGAGTGACTCGAACAGTTTGGAAGTGAAACTAAGGGCGTTATCCGAGATTAGGATGGAAGGAGTGGTATGATTTGGATGACGCGTTCCACTAGGGCTCTTGCCACAGTTCCGATGTCTGGTCTGGAATGGCGGCTACTTCGCTGTAACGCGAGAAGTGGTCCGTAAACACAATGATGTACTGATTTCCCTTTGACGTTTTGGGAAATGGTCCCAGTATATCCATTCCAGTTCTTTGCCAGGGCCTTGGCATACTGGATATTTATGCATCGGAGCTGTGGATGGTACGTTGTGCCCTTATGCTTTAAACACGATGACATTCGGCGATGTATTCTTGTACCTTTTTGTTCATCTCGGGAAAGTGGTATCGCTCCAAAAGACTCTTGATGGTGCGATCCGGCCCATGTGTCCATACAAAGGTGAGTCGTGACAAAGTCCAATGGCTATATCGACGAGATCCTTTGGTATCTCCACGAGGTCGTTTCCATCTTCGTTCTGAAATGTACGAGCCCATCTTTGAGGTTGTACTGTTCTTTTACCTTCGATGGTTCCTTTTGTTCGAGGCGAGCCCGAAGGTTCTGGGTGTGTTGGTCCTGTGTTGGGAGTATTGCAGACACTCGTAGTCGAACACAGGGAGAATTCCTATTTTATTCACTCGGGCGTCGGGCTTAAGTCTCGACAATCCGTCTGGAATAACTTGCAGTTTTCCCGGTTTGTATACGATTTTCGCTGCAAAGTCCTGAATCAACAGAGCCCATCTACTCAATCGTCCTTCAAGTAGCTTGTCCTTGAAGAGGTACGTGAGTGGCTTATGATCAGTCTTGATGGTTACATCGTAGCCATAGACGATATTTCGGAATTTTTTCAAAGCCCAATATACCGCTAGGGCCTCTCGGTCCGTAGTGGAATAATTCCGTTGAGGTGCAGAGAGAAGTTGACTGGCATAAGCAATGGGTAATTCCACACCGTCTACGTCCTGTAACAGGACGGCTCCTAGTCCATAGGAGGAAGCATCTGTGGCTATGATGAAGGGTCTTGTGTAATCAGGATATTGTAAAATGGGATGACAGGTTAGTTTATTAATTAAAGTTTCAAAGGCATGTTGGTGATCGGATTCCCAGTTAAATTTCGAATTTTTCTGGAACAAATTAGTAATGGGTTTAGCAATATTCGAAAATTGGGGGATAAAGTTCCGATAGAATCCGACAAAACCAATAAATGCACGGGCGTCGTCGATGGTCTTGGGTACAGGGTACCTTTCCAGGGCTTCGAGTTTGGCTGGATCAGGTTTAATTCCTGTGGACGAGAGTAGGAATCCTAGGTATACCAGGGATTCTTGTAAAAAATTGCACTTTGCAAGCTTCAGTTTAAGGTGTGCTTTTCTCAAGTGTGATAGCACATTCTGAAGGCGTTGAAAGTGTGTTTTTATGTCCGAACTGTAGACGATAATATCGTCAAGATAAACGAGAGCTTCGACACCTAATAGGTCGGAAAGGACTATATTCATCAACCTAGAGAAATTAGCAGGCCCATTTCGGACTCCGAAAGGTAAAACCTGGAATTCGTAATGGCCTCGGTTAGTGGAGAAAGCAGTCAATGCCCGAGATTCGGGACTGACCTCCATTTGCCAATAACCCGATGCTAAATCGAGGGATGAAAAGAAGTTCGCTTTCCCTACGTTCAGAATTGTTTCCTGCATGTTTGGAATCGGGAAACGGTCTGGGATGGTAATGTTGTTCAGGCGTCTAAAATCTATACAAGGGCGAGATGTTCCGTCCTTTTTGGAGACGAGAATCATAGGAGCGGACCAGGGACTAGCTGAAGGCTGAATGACATCCTGCTCCAACATGTCCTTGATGTGTTCCTCAATAGTGACTAACTGGGAATGTGGAACCCGATAGGGAGGAATGAAAATGGGTTTGGAATTGGGTTCCAACTTGATTTCAAAAGGGACCAAATTAGTTCGGCCCAGAGGATCTCCTTTTAGGGCAATCACATCTCTATTTCTTATCAGGAAATCGAGAAGTGATTCCATTAGTTTGGGATCCTGTAAAGCTGGTGACTCCTGAAGGGAGTGCTCCAGACATTTCTTATATTCTTCTTTTAATATTGAAGGATTTAATTCTAAGGAACTGGAAACACGATTTATCATACTGATGGGGAAATCTGAATCTACTTCTACTGTGGAAACAGTTCCTATTTTCTGATTTGAAGTTAATTCTATAGGACTTTTTCCTTTGTTTAAACAAACAACAGGGATAGCTGAATTCTGACTCTGACTAAGGACTTGGGCAATAAGAACATCTCTTTTGAAATTACTTTTCTCTGTAATCAGAGTACGCTCTGACTCTAATAATTTTCCTTGACTGTTAACTACTTTTGCTAGGAAACAAATCTTCTCATAAGGTGCTACTGTTATATGCTCGGTAGGGCATATGAAAAATTGTGAATCTGATTCTGGTTCGGCGACTAAAATTTGCCTTATTGGCTGAACTGAAGCTGGCTGACTGGAAACTGGCTGACTGGAAACTGGCTGACTGGAAACTGGCTGACTGGAAACTGCTGACTGGAAACTGGCTGACTGGAAACTGACTCTGGAAACTGACTGTCTGGAAACTGACTGACTGAAAACTGGCTGTGTTGATCCAACTGGATTCAACAACTGGAACTGATTACCCTGGGGTCTGATTTCTGGAGCGGTTGTCCCTCTGGATGCAACCGGCTGACTTGATCTGCTATCAAGTAGAGGGGGTTTCCTATTTCTTTCGGAAATCTGAACTGAGCTAAGTCTATTAGCATTAAGTTGTCTGTCATTCTCGCGGAGATGGTGTGTCCTATTTCGACACTTTACTAACTTTCCGGCTGGGTAAATCTCCCATTGATTCCGGTTAAAAAAATCCATACCTAGTAGGATGTCTGTCTGAAAGGTGGCGACTGTGTCCACTATACAACATTTCGCGGGGTATACCGCGTTTCCAACTTCTAAATATAACTCAATTTCTCCATATGTGGGTATGGGTGTGCCCGTAACTCCTCTGAGTTGGCAGGATGGTGCCTTAAGTTCATATTTGTAATTTGTACTCTCTAGTAATTCATCTACACATTGTTTCTTAATTAACGTCGCGTGTGCTCCTGTATCTAGGAGAGCAGTTAAATCTTGGTTATCGGTGCTACAATTTATTATTAAATCTAGGAGGTCCGCACCTATTATCCTGATGGGGAGTTTGTGTGCGTATCTGGGCTCATTACTGTAATTTAGGAGGGAGGAGGTTGAACTGCCGCCTCCAATGTAGGGTCTAAAAAAGGGCTCGAATGGTCTTCTATGGGAGGACCTGGGTCATATTCTACGGGAATATCATACGCTGGAGGGTGTTCTTGAAAACTGTTCTCTGGGGAAAATGATTCCTCCCCGGGTACTTCTACGTACCGAACTAGTTGACCTTGCTGGTTGTATTGAGGTTTGTACATGGGGTAAGAGTGTGGTTGACCCTGTGGTCGTGATCTATTGGGTTGGTAGTTCGACTGAGGCTGGGAATGGACTGGTTTCTGGGGATTGGTTGACTTTTGGGATACGTTTTGGGAACGTGGTTGGTTTGGTTTCTGAAAGTGGGGTCTATACCCTGCAGGGGCTTTATCAGCACACTTTTGGCGATCGCCACGGCGATGACCATGTTCGTGACAGTGGGAGCAATACGAGGGGTAATTACATTGACTTATCATGTGCCCAAAACTATCGCAGTTAAAACACTGTGGAGGAGGGCGTGTATTCTGGGTTTGGGGGGCTTGTTTCTGGGGTGTTCCCTGCATTGCCTCGATTTATAGGGTTGTTGTTGTTGTTGGTGTGTGGCTGCTGCTGCTGAATATAATGTACAGGGGTTTCTCTACCTTTCGGTAGTTTGGTTTGCTAAATCGGGGTAATGTTCCCGTGTTTTGTTTATGGCTACACTTACAGGTTTGTCAACATTTAAAAACTCCTGAAACTTTTTTTTAGGTGCTCCGGGTAGGTTTTGGTAAATGGTTGTGGCTACTATTAGATTTCTTTGTTTCGAAGTGAAAGTTATGCCACATGCATTTTCTGCGGCCCGGAGGGCTTCTCCTACAAGTTTGTGTGTACGTGTAATAAAATTGTTTAAATCTTCGTGTTCCTCTTTCTTCCATTTAGCTTGGAAGACTGCTTCTAATGGCTAAGGGTTGTGCAAGGGTTATTTCTTTAAAAAATTCTAATAAGTTTTGTTTAAAATCGTCCCATGTTGTAGCTTCGCTAATTGATGGGACGTAAGTGACTGTGTCATGAGCATTTCCCTTCTTTCGGGTCAATAAATCTTTTTGCTTCCTAATTTTTATATCATTATCGGTAATATTTCGCGTAAGAAATGTTGCTCTAAAGATTCAACCCAAGGTCTTACGCGTGGTTCAACAAAACGATTATCTATGGTCCCCTTAAAAATTAAAACAGTATGAGGAAGGTTTACTAGTCTGCCTAAGTTAATGTATGCTGGGGCGGGGGTTTGAGACTGAGACATATTGGCTTGTGTGTTTGGGAGTATGTTTGAAGGGCGCGGGGTAGGTGGAAAAATGGGTGTAGGTAAATTTTCGATGTCAGAAAGCGCACCGTCTGAATCGCTCATATGTGAAGGTACTTATTAATGTGTTCTAATTAGGTCTGCTTGACCGATCTTAATTTATGGAATGATCACTTAAGGGGTTTTCCTAACTACACTATCTAAAAAAATAAATGCACAACAATTTGCCTAACTCGGGGAAAATTTGAAAAGATTGCAAACAAAAAAATAAAAATGTAAACAAAATTTCACTCGAATGTACGTGAAGGTATGGTAATACTATGTTTGGTACATTAAATAAAATTATACTATACTAACTAGAATAGTAAAAAATAACTGTGAAAATAATTCTGTGACAATACTGTTTTCAATAAAAAAATGTATCACTGGTGTCTGAAGTGTTCACTGTGTTTTGTGTTAATTCTGGCTCAATACTAAATATTAATTGTTAATAATAATGACTTTTCAAATGTTTAGAAATTTTTTAAAAAAGAGTTTTGTACTTAACAAGATTCCTACGGCGAAATCCTTAGAGACGTGTCCTGAAGACGTGTCTTGCTGGCCACTTGTTCCTGGATGAAAACTAGGCGTGAGAACTTGGAGTCGTGACGCACCGGTTCAAGGGTGGATGTGACGAACTAGAAGTCGTGACACGCCGGTCCAAGGGTGGATGTGACGAACTAGAAGTCGTGACACGCCGGTCAACTGGGTGGATGTGACGAACTAGAAGTCGTGACACGCCGGTCAACTGGGTGTTGGTTCTGGTTCCAGGGTCTGGAAGACTGGAAGAATCCTGGAGTCGTGAAGATCCTGGTTAAAGGGTCGCCAGTTGTTAACCCCTCCGTCTATGGCCCGTGTTGGTTCGAAGTCGACGGGGGTTCTAGTTAGGTGGCAGCAACGGATGTGTGACTTGAAGTAGTTTTCTTCTATTACTCTCCGAGTTCTTCTATAGTGGCTCGGAGGACTCTGATAGACTTACTAAAAATGCTGAAGGTTCCGGATTCTTCTTATAGCGTATCCGGAAAGTTTTAACGACTAAGTTCTTCTGAAGAGAGCAAGGCTCGAAGGGGACAATAAAAAGTTTCTCCAACTGTAAATTTACTGCTAAAATATACAGGTAGTGCTCAGCCTCTGAATTAGCTTCTGAATGACAATGGAATAATTTTAGTGGGTTTATATACCCAAAAACTGCTAACATTATTATTATTAAATGCTAAAAAGGCTGTATTATTTTTGCACAATATTTGAAAATAAGTAAATTTTTTAGCTGTGGTAAGGCTGGAACGAGTAAACAAAATATTTGAAGACGAAACCATATTTTTATCTTAAACCGCGACTTTTCAGATCTGATGTTATCATGATCTGCCAAGTTAACTAAAAGTGGAAATCGGACTATGCATCTTTACACTAAAATATGCATATGAGTGAAATTTTAAGGTTTAAGATGTACAATTTTAATGCTTAGGCAAGACATGATCTCATTGTTTATAACGAAAGAGAGTGTATACAAAATGTGAACATTGCAAAGCTTAAGCAGGATTCCTTATTAAGCGAAATCTAAAAAAATGATTATGAGATTTTAAAAAACAACAGGTCACCAATTATTTAGCAAAGTAGAAAGCAAATCAAAAATTTTATCCAAACTCGCGTTGGGCGATTTTGGTCCTTATGTAAAAATGAATACACACACGTACATACATATGAATATAGGCATTATATAAAGTTAAATATATAAGAATATACAGGATTATATAAATACATGAACCATATAACACATGAATTTTTAAAATGGATACTTTTTCTTACAATGGATACAGAGACTATATAAATGAATACAAGAATTACATGAAGGATAAGATAATATAGGAATATGGGAATTATTTATGGTTCATTTTTACATATATACAATAAACGGAGAAACAAAATTAAAGGATTGTGGGAGGGGCACACAAATTTATAATGAAAAACTATCGATTTTTAGCACAAGATTAAATGAATTGTTTCCAACCAATGTTATAGATAAAAAAAAAAATATACAAATTTATTCTGGAAATCTGCCCGGGTTTTAGCACTCTGCTCTTTTTGTATACAAAAATTGAAAAATTATCGATTTTTAGCACAAGGCATTATCTATAAAATTGGTTGTAAACAATGTGATTCCTTTTACATAGGTCAGACGGGAAAGGATTTGCACACACGTATAAAACAGCATCAATATTCCGTTAGAACAGGACAGTTGTCCAGTGCCCTTTTTGTCCATTTGTCAGAGTTATCCCACTGTATTGATTGGAATAATGCTTCAGTTTTTATTTCACTCTAGCAACATTGTTAATAGAAATATTCTTGAGTCTGCCATTATCCAACTTACAAATAACTTCAACATAAGCAAAGGTCTTTTCAACTCGATCCTGTTGTTTTGAATTCCTTCAGAACAGATTTACATAAGAAGGGTAGAACGCTAAATCTTTGGTAAACTTGTATGCCACCCTAATAACTTTTATATTTCAATTTTTATATACAAAAAAGGGCAGAGTGCTAAAACCCGGGCAGATTTCCAGTATAAATTTGTATATATTTTTTTTTATCTATAACATTGGTTGGAAACAATTCATTTAATCTTGTGCTAAAAATCGATAGTTTTTCCTTATAAATTTGTGTGCCCCTCCCTCAATCATTTAATTTTGTTTCTCCGTTTATTGTATATATATATATATATATTTTTATATTATTATTTTTTCTGTAACCTATATATAGGCTGTAACTCTTTATGTACTTTAGTGTTCCTGAGGATGTCATTAGACGAAAGCGCTTGAGCCCCATTCTGTGTTTCCTTTCCTTCGTGGTTTTATTCATCATAAATATTTTTCACGTGTTACTTTCGTGAAATAATTTTATATATATTTATATAAATAAATAAAAAAAAATATATATATATTTATATAAATAAATAAATATATATATATATATTTATATAAATAAATAAATATATATTATATATATGTATATAAATAAATAAACATATATATATATTTATATAAATAAATAAATATATTTATATTTATATAAATAAATAAATATAGATATATATTTATATAAATAAATAAATAAATATATATATATTATATAAATAAATAAATAAATATATATTTTTATATAAATAAATAAATAAATAAATATATATATTTATATAAATAAATAAATAAATAAATATATATATAGAGTATATATATATTTATTTATGATGAATAAAACCACGTAGGAAAGGAAACAGAAAAAGGTGCTCAAGCGCTTTCATATATATTTATATAAATAAATAAATAAATATATATATATATATTTATATAAATAAATAAATAAATATATATATATATTTATATATGTAGTAATGCTTAGTTAAGAATATTGATTTCTGTTTGATTAATTATTAAAATGTTTAATATAAATTTACTAAAAATTGTGATGATTACGATAAAGCATGTTTGTTAGATTGTAAATTGTTTAAAATGGGTAAAGTTGGTAGTCCTGGACAGGGGAACACAAGGAGCCGGCTTACCCATGAGGGAGCCAGTCTTGAGGCAACGCGATACGAGTAAGTTGACGAAATGTAACGTAAAGTTAATTAAGTGCGTGTCCCTCTCCGACCTAAATTGTTATAATAGAATTTCATACTCGCATACCCCTAACTTAAACTAAACCATTTTCGGAATTAATAAAGCGTTCACAAGTGTTAAAAAGAGTATTAATATATACCCCCTTCCCCCTTTGTTTTGTAACGAACTTTGAGTCAGGTCTAGGCGCGCTACCATGATATTTATACGATACGGCAAAAAGAGTGTAGAGAAACAAAGTGATAAATGAAAGAAAGAGCCGATAGAGAATAAATAGAGAAATAGTAAAGTAGAAAGAAGCGTAAATAATGAAGGAAAGTTAATTAATAAACGCGATCACTACATCTGGTGGCGATCACTACATCTGGTGGCTAGCGGCGGTCCTCCTATTATATAATATTTTGAATGAGGCCTACCCACGTGCATATTATTTCGATTAAAATTCTTAAAACCCGGTATAATAACCAATAGCGTTAATGAATATTTTATTTCGATTATTAAAATATCTAAATGCAAAGTTTATCCCGTTTGCAGGCAAATTTCGAAATTCATTCCTTAAAATTTCATTGTAAATAAAATTTAAAAATGGCGCATCGCCTTCGACATCCTTATAGCGTCCCTGACAAACTTCGCGCCTAAGAATTTAATTTGCTTTTTTTCTTTTCGTGGGAGCTCGTTGTATTCTGAAATGTTCCCTTTGTCCCATTTTTCATCGTCCAGTTCCGTTGCTTTTCGTTTGTCCGACTCAATATTGCGAGTCATTATTACGTTAAATTTCTTTCATTCGGTTGGAGAGGGCATAGTTTGAAGGTTATCGTGCTGCCTGAAGACTCAATTTTTTTCATCTCTTACACTGTATGCCTCTTTCAGCTTACTTTTTACTTTTTGTTTAAAACTTTTGGAATTAGTGATAATTGTAATAATCATAATAATAAGAAAATTTGTGAGAAATTTTCTGGGTTTCATTAGCAGATTTTTTATTATATTTCAATTGCCTGTATATAATAATAGGATTATTTTGTTTATATAGATTTACGGGCTTTTTGCTTCGCTCGCTTCGCGCTATATAGGTTAAGTTACAGTTAATTGACAGTCGAAAGGTAATCTTAAACATATTAAATTTGTCAGATTATAAGTCGCCGTATAGGATTGTGTTAAATTTAAAAATAAGTAGAATTCGTTTAACTGAAATAGAGAAATTGTGTTGTGAAATTTTTTATAAGTTTTCTTGGATTTTTTATATACTCATTAATTATATACTCATTAATTATATACTTACTTATTAACTAATACGTATTTATTAGTTTATATATAATTACATATATTTATATACTCATAAACTTTGGTAGGTAAGCTGATTATTTTTTTCTCCTCTCTCTGTTTCTTTCGTTCATTCACGACAATTCCGACATATTTGGTAAGATGGCTATTGTATTGTACTGAGGGATTTCTTGTAGGCCTATCGTAAAATATGTTCGGAGATTAACCGTTATTACGGTATGTCTATTGAGTAGTAAATTTTTAGTTATTTAACAAAATTTTAATTGGTTTAACATAAATAAGCATAGGATTTTTCTTTAATAAGCACAAATGTTATGCATAAAATTCTAAATTGTTCTTTCCGCGCATAGCATGGAATTTATTAATTATAGGCCTAAAAGCGGCAGTAAATTTTATTTTTATTTTGGCGGCCAATGTGAGTTAAGATATACATATTTTACTAAATCTCGATATTATAATTTTTTTTTGGAATTACAGAAATTTGTGTAGCAAATTCTTTTCATATATTTTCTTTACGTTTTATAAATTCATTCAATAATCAATTTTATTGGTACAGGTAGGCCGATTTTTATTTTTATTTCCAGTTCAATGACAATGGTAAAATTTTTAGTTAAAATTTAGATTGTATTCTAAAAAGGATGTTTTAATTTGATATTTTAATTTGGGTATTAGAAATGAAAAATTTCTTTTTTTTTTAGTTCGAGCGTTTGCATGGAAAATATTACGAAATTGTGATAGGATATAATGCAAGTTCATTCGGTTGGGGATATTTGTATAGAGGTTCGCTTACAAACAAAGCGACCGCTCTTAATTATGCAATGTGTTTTTTTTGTTTACAGTGGATTGCGTGTATTTGTGAGTGCATATTATCTATTCTTATTTAGTATAACTATGCAAATTTGTAGTTTCACTTGGAAATGATAAATTACTGAGATTTTTGTGATTTGCAAACCATACTGGGGTTTCTGTTGAAGGAGAGAGTTGTATCTCAGATGTAATTTGCTAATTGCGAGTTCAATTCGTATGAAATTTGACGTTTCAAGTTGGAATTGCTGTATTAAAATAATTTTTGGTAGTAATATTTAATTTTTTTTTACTTTTTAATAACTGTTTAGAAAATTATTATTGTTTAAACCTTCAGTCGGAGTTAACTAATGCATTTTAAACATTGACTCAAGTGTACACTCGGAAATGGAGCCTTATAGATAGCCAGTAACGTTTTTGTGGGGTCTTTGTGTGCTCCTCCTCAAAGCAAGAGGGTTCATGATTGTCAGAGAATGGATGACATGAAGTTTCTGGGGTTCATTTTTGTCTTTTGTATTTGGAGGTATTGAGGTGATTTCTGACGATAGTTTGAACAATAATAATTCTTAAATTATACTAACAGTTACTATGTATGGGCGCTTTTATATTTATACTGTACAATTTTTTTTTCGTGCGTTTTATGATTTTTTTATCTTCTCTGCTGTAACTGCCATAAGTGACCTTATTGGTAGCTAGATTTGATTAAATTTTTGCGAAATTTTATATATTTTTTTCCGTGAATTTGGCCAGAGCAAATGTGTAGTTATTGTTTCGAAGTGAACTGTCGAGAAAATTCGATAAATTAAATATGAAATGATAAGGAGTACGTACAGAAACGTTTCGAATAAACTTTTTTTTTCAAAATTGCAAAGGCTCGGTTTGGGAGTCAACCAAGTTGAATCCGAGTTTCCATCAAGTGAGTTTAGTCGACCGGATAGGTGATCGATCACCAATGAGAGAGAGAGAAGAGAAACCAAATGGCGCATGGACTTGGCGCAGGATGGTTCGGAAGAGAGAGAGGAACCGAATGCGCATGGACTTGGCGCAGGACAGTTTCGGAAGAGAAGAGAAATTTACGTGTGCAGGGTCTTGGCACACGAAAGTTTCGATCGAAGATGGTCTACTGGTATTTTTCGGGCAGTAGCTGGTCACGTTGCTCGAATGCTTCGCTAAATATGTGTCACAGCGCGCGGTAGACAAGCCACGAGAGCTTGAACGGGTGCCTACGACTGTACTGTCCATACAGACATACAGTAGGTTCGTTGGGAAACGGCCTACGGCGGAGTCATCGTTTGATTGTTGCCAGTAGAAGAGTCTTTCAGCTGGACGTAGGAAGAGCAGCGTTCACCGACAAAAGTGGAGATGAGACAAGGCGAGTTTCTTCATCGACTTCTAGACAACGTCCAGCAAATTGATGTACTGAGTATTATGTAATAAAATTAAAAGTGAAAGGGTCCGATTATTGCCCATATTTGTTGTGTTTTTCGTGAAATAGTATGTGCGCTCTTGGTCAGTATTTTATGTAAACTTTTTCTTATTTTTTTCTATGTTGCCCTGATAGTAACTGTATAACTATACAAATAATTGTTTCAAATGTAAAGCGATCGTTGATGAGAAATCGCGGAAATAGATTGTGAACTTGAGATTTGTGTGGCCACTGTAAGAAAATTTTCCGTTATTTTTTTTTGGCATGTACAGATTAATTACAGGTTGTAATTTAATTATTAGAGAGAAATGTTATTTTATGCAAATGTGAAAATTATAAAGTTTTCGGTTTTTATAATATGATACAATATATGTATGGAATTTGTCATCCTAATTATTTCTTGTCTATCTCTCTGAATTGTTAAAGAAAAAAAAAAAAAAAAAAATTGCAAAATATGTAAGTTTGTTGAATAAATTTATTGACATTGTTAAACGATATTAATAAGTTTTACTAATGGAAAAACTTATTTCAAGGGGGTGATGCGAGTGTAGTAATGCTTAGTTAAGAATATTGATTTCTGTTTGATTAATTATTAAAATGTTTAATATAAATTTACTAAAAATTGTGATGATTACGATAAAGCATGTTTGTTAGATTGTAAATTGTTTAAAATGGGTAAAGTTGGTAGTCCTGGACAGGGGAACACAAGGAGCCGGCTTACCCATGAGGGAGCCAGTCTTGAGGCAACGCGATACGAGTAAGTTGACGAAATGTAACGTAAAGTTAATTAAGTGCGTGTCCCTCTCCGACCTAAATTGTTATAATAGAATTTCATACTCGCATACCCCTAACTTAACTAAACCATTTTCGGAATTAATAAAGCGTTCACAAGTGTTAAAAAAGAGTATTAATATATACCCCCTTCCCCCTTTGTTTTGTAACGAACTTTGAGTCAGGTCTAGGCGCGCTACCATGATATTTATACGATACGGCAAAAAGAGTGTAGAGAAACAAAGTGATAAATGAAAGAAAGAGCCGATAGAGAATAAATAGAGAAATAGTAAAGTAGAAAGTAGAGTAAATAATGAGAAGAAAGTAAAATAATAAAGACGAACACTACATATAACTAAATAAATAAATATATATATATATTTATATAAATAAAAAATATATATATATATATATATATATTTATATAAATAAATAAATATATATATATTTATATAAATAAATAAATATATATATATTTGTTATTTCTCTTCCTCGTGTGCAGAACACTCCTCTATACTTACGTCGTTTCTATACGTTAATATACTGCGCGGTCATTGCAGTTAAATGTACATATTCACGATTTGCGAGGGTGCCCTCTCAAGGCATTGGTTTCTGCCCTATGTAGGAGAATTACAACTTCTGACTATCGTGGCTCCGTAGTGTAGTGGTTAGCACGTCTGACCGGCAATCGGAAGATCCTGGGTTCGATTCCCGGGCGGGTGCCTTATTTTTCATTTGTTTGTTATTTCTTCCTCGTGTGCAGAACACTCCTCTATACTTACGTCGTTTCTATACGTTAATATACTGCGCGGTCATTGCAGTTAAATGTACATATTCACGATTTGCGAGGGTGCCCTCTCAAGGCATTGGTTTCTGCCCTATGTAGGAGAATTACAACTTCTGACTATCGTGGCTCCGTAGTGTAGTGGTTAGCACGTCTGACCGGCAATCGGAAGATCCTGGGTTCGATTCC
The DNA here is from genome assembly GCA_023014485.1 of Bathynomus jamesi. NCBI lineage: Eukaryota > Metazoa > Arthropoda > Malacostraca > Isopoda > Cirolanidae > Bathynomus > Bathynomus jamesi. The sequence continues at coordinate 981,480 of JAJOZX010001208.1, forward strand.
GGGCGGGTGCCTTATTTTTCATTTGTTTGTTATTTCTCTTCCTCGTGTGCAGAACACTCCTCTATACTTACGTCGATTCTATACGTTAATATACTGCGCGGTCATTGCAGTTAAATGTACATATTCACGATTTGCGAGGGTGCCCTCTCAAGGCATTGGTTTCTGCCCTATGTAGGAGAATTACAACTTCTGACTATCGTGGCTCCGTAGTGTAGTGGTTAGCACGTCTGACCGGCAATCGGAAGATCCTGGGTTCGATTCCCAGGCGGGTGCCTTATTTTTCATTTGTTTGTTATTTCTCTTCCTCGTGTGCAGAACATCCTCTATACTTACGTCGTTTCTATACGTTAATATACTGCGCGGTCATTGCAGTTAAATGTACATATTCACGATTTGCGAGGGTGCCCTCTCAAGGCATTGGTTTCTGCCCTATGTAGGAGAATTAAACTTCTGACTATCGTGGCTCCGTAGTGTAGTGGTTAGCACGTCTGACCGGCAATCGGAAGATCCTGGGTTCGATTCCCGGGCGGGTGCCTTATTTTCATTTGTTTGTTATTTCTCTTCCTCGTGTGCAGAACACTCCTCTATACTTACGTCGTTTCTATACGTTAATATACTGCGCGGTCATTGCAGTTAAATGTACATATTCACGATTTGCGAGGGTGCCCTCTCAAGGCATTGGTTTCTGCCCTATGTAGCAGAATTACAACTTCTGACTATCGTGGCTCCGTAGTGTAGTGGTTAGCACGTCTGACCGGCAATCGGAAGATCCTGGGTTCGATTCCGGGCGGGTGCCTTATTTTCATTTGTTTGTTATTTCTCTTCCTCGTGTGCAGAACACTCCTCTATACTTACGTCGTTTCTATACGTTAATATACTGCGCTGTCATTGCAGTTAAATGTATATTATATATATATATATATATATATATAATTATTTCACGAAAGTGTGTATATGTATATGTATGTATGTATGTGTGTATATGTATATGTATGTATGTATGTGTATATATATGTGTATA
>JAJOZX010001208.1:985000-987180 GCA_023014485.1 Bathynomus jamesi
TAATTTAGGCATTATCTATAAAATTGGGTGTAAGCAATGTGATTCCTTTTACATAGGTCAGACGGGAAAGGATTGCAAACGCGTGTAAAACAGCATCAATATTCCGTTAGAAACGGGACAGTTGTCCAGTGCCCTTTTTGTCCATTTGTCAGAGTTATCCCATTGTATTGATTGGAATAATGTTTCAGTTTTGTTTCACTCTAGCAACATTGTTAATAGAAATATTCTTGAGTCGGCTATAATTCAACTTACAAATAACCTTAACATGAGTAAAGGTCTGTTTCAACTCGATCCCGTTGCTCTGAATCCTTCAGAATGGATTTAAACAAAAAGGGCAGGTTGTTAAATCTTTGGTAAAAAAATTTGTTTTTGTCTTTTGTTTCTCTTACAATTTTATTTTTCAATTTTTTGCTGTATGCGTGTATGTATGTATGTATGTGTATGTGAGTATGTGTGTGGTCATTGCAGTTAAATGTGTTTGTATGTATATGTGTGTATATGTATGTACGTATGTATGTGTGTATATGTATGTATGTATGTATGTATGTATGTATGTATGCAGTTAAATGTATATATATATATATATGTGTATGTACCTTACCTTACCTTACAACCTCACAAAGGTTCTGCGCGATGATTTCTCATTTCGCGAAGGTCAAGCTTGTATGATATATATATAATATGTGTGTGTGTGTGTGTGTTTGTATATATGTGTGTATATGTATATATATTTGGTTATGCGGGTATACATGTGTACATGTGTAGGTGTATTATTTGTAATATTTTCAAATTATATTTATTTATTTCTTTATTCTTTTGCGACCTACCGTTTTTTCAGACAATAATTATAAAAACAAATTTGGTAATTTTTTCCCTTATGCATATATATATATATATATATATATATATATTCGTATATATTGCGTTTATATTTCTATATACCGTATAATGTTGTATATATATTTTATGGTTCTTTATATATCATCTAGGCATCATTTTGTTTTCCAATTTATATTTACTTGTACTTTTTATTCGTTTGTGACTATAATATGCATGATTCGGACAATAACTAAAAAACCTGTGGTATTTTTCTCTTATAAATTGGTGTGCCTCTCTTAAAAATTTATCTTTCAATTTATTATTATTATTTTTTATTATTTTTTTATTTTTTTTGGTTTATTTCTTTATTTCTTTGTGACATATATATCAATTTGGCATCATCTATTAAATTGATTGTAAACTTCCCTTTTGAGCTTGAATTTGTAGACTCCACTTACAATATTATATTATTTTTATTTCTTTATTCTTTTGTGACCTGTTCCATAAACAAGCATTTGAATTTATATTGAAGGTCGGCCAAAGTGCTAAAAGTGTCTTTTATATATATATATATATATATATATATATATATTATATATATATATATATATATATGTATGTATATATATTTGTGGTTTTTTTTTATTTGCCTGTTTATTTCTTAGATTATTTAGGCTGTGACATATATATCACTAAGGCACTACTTTGTAATTAATTTTTTCTGAATTTATATTTATATTTATTTTATTTCTTTATTCTTTGTGACCTGTTTCATAAACAAGCCATTTGAATTTATATTGAATGTCGGCTGAAGTGCTAAAAGTGTCAATCTCCCAATAAATGTTTGCCCTCCACATTTTTCCTATGCTTACTATATATATGTATATGTATATATATATACATATATGTATATATATGATGATGTATGTATGTGTTTATTTTTTGTAACCTATATATTGCCTTGATCTGTCCTTTCACTCCAGGTTCCTGAGGATGTCATTAGACGAAAGCGCTTGAGCACCCCTTGTGTTTCTTTTTCCTTCGTGGTTTATTATCATAAATAAATATATATATATTTATATAAATATATATATATATATATATATATATATACAGGGTGGGCAGAAAGTAGCTCCCTATTTGGATTGGTAAAAAAAAATATGTATATTATCCATTTATTTCAGAAGAAATAATATGAAAAGGTAGGCATACATGGTAGGTTTTCTCTAAATTCAATGTGGGCTCCAACTCTTTCCACCACTTCTGGAGCCGCCTAGGAATGGCGTCACTGACTTAGCAGGAACTCCGGCGGGATGGAGGACATGACTTCCCGAATTCGGTCCTCCAGTTCTTCCAATGTC
>JAJOZX010001209.1:0-10000 GCA_023014485.1 Bathynomus jamesi
TAAGAAAGGTTCCTCTCCGGAATTAGGTTCCAAATTGGGGACAGCACAGAAATTTTCTGACTCTCTTTTTAACCCTATATACCAAAAAGATAAACCATACATGGAACCTACGCGGCAATTGCTAAGAATCATTTATTACATGGAAGGTTAAAATTATAAAAAACACATTTACATACTTCGATTTACAGACGTTAGAAATTTTCTGATTGTAGTATGTAGGGTGTCCGAGAAATGACGGAGCAAAAATAATTGTTTATATTTTTTTGATTCTTTGACGGAGTTTTGCCAGATCCCTGGGTTTTGTCGCGACACACAACTGTTTTAACATATCCCTATTTAGATAAAAATCTAAAGTCAAGTTAAGTCGGATGATCGAAGTGGCTAGGCTATCGGTCCACCAAGGCCTATTCAGCGCTGAAACGCACCAAGGGTCATTCCACGGAGTGTTGCAACCGTCACGCCGAGAAAGAATATATTTTAGAACAAATGACGCCAAAATGTACCTGAGAGCATACCTCATAGCAGTCTTGTTCTGCCTCCCATAATTATACTTTTTTAGTTGAATGTATACCAAACAATTGTCCCAATGTTGCGACCATCATCGTGGACTGACCCTCAAAGGTGAATGGGACTCACCAAAAGTTAATGTTAGGTGCACTATGTCAAGTGACTGCATAATCGGTCCATTTTGCTTTGAAGATCGTACCGTGACTGGAGCGAACTATCTTAACCCTTTGAATATTTGTCTATGGGGGTATGTTAAAACACTCGTGTATCGTGACAAACCCAGGGATCTGGCAGAACCCCGTCAAATAATCAGAGGAGTTATTAGATGCACTCCACAAGTGGAGTAGAGTTGCCAATGCTCTAATGGAATTCGGGCGTCGAATACGCGCTATAGCGACGAATAATGGTCGTCCTGCGGAAGTGGTCTAAACTAGAACAGTTTGAAAACATAAAAGCGTCCCATTAAACGCGAATAATCTATGATTTATTCTGAACATGATTCCCTTTTAAAATAATCTCAACATGATGCCCATTTGAGGCAAATCATTCAGATGAAACTTGAGAGTTAATTCATTTGTTATTGAAACTTTAAATTACCCAAGTAATATAATTTACATTCTACTTATTAATAAAAGAATTTAAACCAATCTAAATATTTTAAATCAATATAAAAATTAAAACTATTTTTATACAGTTTTTGCTTAAAAGAACTCTTTGACTTATGAAATTCAAACAAATAATTAATGAGTTTTTGTATAAAAACACTTCAAAATTTTACCATTTTATATTTAAGACGATTATTTTAAATGGAATTTTGTTTGTGTTATTTATTATGGACGTGGATTTGTTCCTTAAAATTAAAATTTATTAACTTTTTCAACATTTTCAACCTTTTCTTTTTTCAAAATCTTTCATTTCACTGAGGGTTGGTCGCTATCGTCTTTTATTCGATTCGATTTTGTTTTCATTTGCGCGCAGAAGTCGTGTTTTAGGACCTCATTTGGTTGACGGGACATTCTATTGGCATCTGAAAACTAACTTATAAACCTAACCTAGCCTAACCTAACCTACGCTAGTATAAACTAATTTAATCTTACCCATAATAACTTAGCGATTAAATGTTACGTGGTTTAACTTTGATGTCACCTGGATCAGCTCGACCGTGCAACATTTTGTCAACAAGTGTTGGAGGTTAGACAAAGTTAAGTTAGGTTACATTTAGCTTGGTTAGGTTACGTTAGTTAGGTGAAGTCGGGTTAAGTTATGAAAGGATCGATAAAGTTTCTCGTCAATGAAACCTGTGTAGTAGGCCGGGTCGAAAATGGGAAATTTTTTTATTTCTTAAAAAGTACACTATGTGAGAAGTTTCATGTTATCATCTTAACAAAATATTAAAATATGAAGCATGTGCTACCCCTGCTACCCCTAGCACATACCCCCCCCCCTTTTTTACCCTCATATTTGCATATATTTAAATGGGAAAAAAATTTATTTCTTAAAAAGTACACTATGTGAGAAGGTTTTTTTATCACTTTAACAAAATATTAAAAAATAAAGCATGTGCTACCCTACTACCCCTATCACATGCCCCTCCTCCCTTTTTTACCTTCATATTTGCATATGTTTACTGTTGTTATATGTTACATGATAAGTTGTTTGTTTAATGCTTGATATTTTTATGTTTCAGATAAATATGATAGAAATATTTTTTCAGATAAATAGAAATAATTTGCATTTGTTTTAATTATAATTTGAATTATCATAAATTATAAATTGCATATAATTTGATTTTACTTCTGAATATAAACTATGACTACTAGAAGCAAGTCCTCAAATGCAGCCTTTGGATATCCTACGGAATTCCCAGTAACCATGACTCCTTCAAAAGCAATGTTGTGAGACACTACCTTTTTGTGCGCCGTCGTGAAGAAGCTAAATCAAAAGGATCAGCAACTGCTAATGATTGTTACAGGGTTGTTGTAAAAGATATTGAAGACATTTGGATGAAATTTTCTTTTCCTACGATTAACACCAAAGGTATCTATCTTAAAGTCACTCGACTAATAGAAGAAGCCTCAAAATTGAACAAGGTGCCGTTACATCGAAGAAATGAAAGTTTTGCCTTAAAAGTAGCTCAGTATGATGAAATGTTTGATATATCTTCTTGTGAATGCTATGATAAGGGAATTGATAGGAAATCTTGCAGGTGTAAGGATAAAATACCAATGGCAGAATGGGTCTTTTGTGGGTCAAAAACAAAGAAAAAAATCAGTTAGGACCAATTGATCGCATACCTAGTTCAACAAAGAAGCGTTCTTTAATAAGAGCCCAAGAAGCACAAAACCGTCAACTAAAAGCAGAAGAAATGACTGAAGCCACTAATGTTTTACTATCGGAATTTATAGAAAATACCGAAGAAGACATGGATGTAGATTCAGAGAGTCAGGATGTAGATTATGAGGCCGATTTAGAATTGACTGAGAATATTCAGAACAGGCACTCCTATAAAAACCTAGCATTAACAGCAGGTCGTTTTCGTGTAAGTTGTAGAGCTGCAGCTGCAATAGTCAGTGCAGCTTTAAAAGATATGGGGATCCTTAACCCTTTAAGTCCTGAATTTTTTGTAGGGTTAAGTTATGAATGCATGTATTTGAAACGTTAGCAATTTGTACCTTTCGTCCTTAAAGGGTTAACCACACCAACATGCTTGACAGAAAGAAATTAGAAAGAGAAAGAAATCGCATGGGTGAAACAAATACTTTTAGATCTAAATCCGAAACTGAAGATGGAGTGCCTTGGATTTGATGGAAAGAAAGATAACACATTAACTAAAAGTGGAAAGATAAAAGAAGAACACTATGTTATTCTGAAAGAACCTGGAAGCATCTATGTAGACCATGTCACACCAGATAATGGAACTGCTCGCTGCATAGCAGAAGAGTTGATAACCATTATTACAGACTCGAACAACACAGATACTATCAAAGCTTTACTGTGTGATGGTACTCCTGTAAATACAGGAAAAATTGGTGGAGCCATAAAACTGGTTGAAATTCATCTTAACAGACCAGTGCAGTGGTTGGTGTGCCTCTTGCATTTGAATGAGCTGCCTTTTATGCACGTCTACAAAGCCATTGATGGTAAAACAACAGCTCCAAATACTTTTGTGGGTTCAGTTGTGAATAAACTGAAAACAGATTTAACAAAATTGGAGGTAGTCAAATATTCTCGCGTAAAGAGAAACATTAAAGAAAAGGAGCTAGCAGTGATCAAAGATATCTCTATGATATGTGTCTGGCAGTGCAAACTGGAGACACTTCTCAAGATCTGTCCACTCGATCCCCAGGTACCCTTCACCATGCTCGCTGGCTAACTCAAGCCAACAGGGTCCTTCGATTATATATCTCAACGCCAAATCCCGATAAAATCCTTCAAGATATAGTCAAGATTATTATGCAGTTCTATGCTCCAGGGTGGTTTTGGATAAAATCTCATCCTAATGCAAGTGGTGGTGCATATAACGTTTGGCATTTAATGTGCTTGCTTCGAAATTTAGATGAACAACATAACTTATATCAATCATAGAACCAGTATTAAAGAATAACGCCTACTTTGCCCACCCAGAAAATATACTCATATCAATGGTAACTGACAAGAGACTAGAAATTAGGGAGCAAGCTATTCAGAAAATCATCCTTTCAAGAACAGGATTTTCAGGTACCAGAAACTTTGAGTTGCCTCGAACCCTCAATTTCCAATCTACTGACTACACCGAGATGATCGATTGGCAAAAAGAGATCGTTACTCCTCCACCGCTGCTAAACAATTTTAGCGACGATGAGCTACTACAGGCTCAATGTAAGTCACTGGAGATAGCTTCTTTTCCATGCCACAGTCAAAGTGTGGAAAGGGCAGTGAACCTCGTAACAAAGGCATATCAGGAAAGAATAGGATATGACAGCCGTCAAAAGTTTATCTTAAACTCATTAGAATCGAGGCGAAAACTGCCCAAGTTTGAATGGAAGGCCCAATGGAATGAGTAAGAAACATGAAATGAAATTTCCTAATGATATTGAAAATTTCTTCCCTTTTGATGTGATAAGGAACAATGAAAAGGTGAATTGAATTTTAGCACATTTGTTATGCCTCTAATTTTTTCTTCTGAATATATTGTTGTACTTAACTAATTTTCCTAATACTGTACATTATTAAATAAAATATTATACATTAATGAAGATTTATGTCATCAAAAAACCTGAATGTAGAGTAAGTCTCGTATAAATGGAATATTCTTCAATGGAGGTCAAAAAATGAAAATTTGTGCCAGGAGTAGGAGGCTTTAAACAGCGAAAATATTTATGAGGGGGTTCCTGTGTTCCATTCAAACCCCTCACAATATGTACCTTTTCAATATAAAATTTCGACCCGGCCTACCAGTGTGTAGGTTCGATCGCAATAGTTTACACGTTTCAGTGTAACCTAAAACCTCTACTCTAGACATTCAAATTGTCCCAATACGCAACAGTATTATAAAGCAGTGGTCCGCAAATTAGGGTGCACTCCCCAGAGGATGCGCGATGCACTGCAAAAGGGTTGCGCAAAAGGTTACTGAATTCATAAAACATTATCTTATGTCAAATGGAACAGGAGAAGTAATGACACGCCGAGAGAAATCATACTTCTAATTAAAAAAAAAAACCCGTTCTGATCCCCACCACTATTTGCGCTCGCTCTTAATTTGACATCACTGACTATCAACCAGTCTGCGCGCGGCTGTCCCCATAACAACGAAGAGAAGGGGTGCGTCATTTTTCTTTTATCTAATAAAGGGGGCTCGACTTAAAAAGTTTGCGGAACACTGCTATAAAGTATAAATCATGCAAAGATTGTGTCATGTTATGGATATTTCTTTCCAGATGTCGCGAATTGTTTCCTGGAATCGCTTCCATCGTTATGCCGTTCTTACCTACAATTACGCATCTATACGAATCCCTCATGAACGAGTGTACGCGCGTACGCACGAAAAAGGTTGCATTAGCGTGTATATACGTATACGCGAATAAGACATACACGGGTCTTACATAGATAATAATAATACGGGGTGGATATTTCCATTATATTAAAGAATTAGTTTAATATTTGCTCCTGTTTCGTTCCAATTTGGCGGGTCTGTGCCATTAATTTAAAGTTGGTTCGCTCTTAATGACTTAATCGAAGCCTTTTGCACTCTTTCTCTCCCTTTGGCAACATAAGTAAAGCCTCCGGTGACGGAGAATCACAAAAAATTGAGACGTTTGTGAAAAAGGATGAGAAAAAAGCAGCACCGAAGTACAAGAGTGACAAAAATAGTTGTTGTTTTTTTTGTGTGTGTGTATGTGTGTGTGTGATTTAGAAGAGAATGGACATTGCTAGACAAAAGATTAATAATAATAATAATAAAAAGGTCAGAAAATTAATATGTATTTCGTTGATTATTTTAAATATATCCCGAAATGAATTTTATTTCTCGAAAAGAAAGTAAAATTGTTTTTTCTTTTAAATAAGTAAGTAAAAAATTCACACACACACACACACACACACACACACACACACACGTACACACGAACACAGAAATATCTCTCGACTGATGAAAAATTATTTCATACAACTTTTAATTCTAAAATAAATTAAAGAAATATGAAAGGTTTAAAGAAACGTTTTCATTTGCTACAAATTATAACAAAATTTTGTTATAATTTATTAAAGTTAATCTCGAAGGTTTCTGTTCTTTGTTCGAATAAAGTATTTCTTTTATGTTTGTTCCAGAAGACAAGTCGTTTCCAGACATTCCATAAGGCAAAACGTTCTTATGGAACGTCTGGAAGCAGTGACATCGTTGTCGTACGTCATAAATTTCTAAACACTGTATTTAAAGCTTCACTCGGGCATTATAATTTTAAATCTAAACATTGACCTTATGACCACGAACGATGCCTGTCATAATATATTGGGGAAAGCTTTGTATATATTGTATCTATTTATAAATTATGTACGAAATTACTCACCCTCTAAAGCGTTGCTGGAAATGAACAAAAGGGCCAGTCTCAAATGAAAAATGTCCCCATAAAAACCTTAAATGGAAAGGCCTTAACGAGTGGTTTAGATTTTTTCGCTTATAGCAATGCTATATAATGTTTCAGAAGGAATAATCCTATATGTGTATATAAAACCTCTTCTATCTTGGCAAGAGACTCGCTCTGTGAAAAGGCAGAACCGCATCTATGACGCATATATATATATATATTAGTCACCCATTAAAATATGGCAACCCTAATTAATGAATAAAAAAATATTTGCGTAAAAGTCTAAAAAACATACATTCATTCGAGAAAGATTAAATCCAAAGGGTAAAAAACAAGAAAGGTTTAGTAAAGACTAAAGTGTGTGTGTGTGTGTGTGTAAATATGATTTATGTTAGGTATAAATATATGTTTCAAAATTATACAGGAATAAAAAATATATAAATTTCTCCTTAAAATATTATATTCGCAAACTATTAATAAATAATCGTAACCGAGCCTGTATATAATATCTATCATAATAACGCTCCTAAAATGAATATTTTTCTGCCTTTCAGATAAATGGGGCTACCATCGCCAGGGTTCCTGCCAAGCGGGTTTTGACGCCGCATTGTCGAACGTAAGAATAATTATTTTTGGCTTTACTTGTTCGTAATTGTGGGCTCACACTAAACGCTTAATCGTGCAGATTCCCCCAAATTGAGGGGTCTTTTTAGACGAGTCTGTTATGAGTGAAATTCCTGCTTATAATGATGTATTTATCATCTTTTGTGATTTTCTCTCTCTCTCTCTCTCTCTCTCTCTCTCTCTCTCTCTCTCTCTCTCTCTCGAGTACTGCTAATCACTGCTGTGCGTATATGCTTGTGAAACTTGTTTAATTTTTTAACTTTCTTCTTTAAGATAATGGCACACCCTCAATTACTTAAGTAACGGCAAACTTATATTAAATGTATTATTATGACTTACTCATATATTTTGTTTTTGTATAGCTATTACGATACTTATGCACACACACACACACCACACACACACACACACACACACACACTATTATATATATATATATATATATATATATATATATATATATATATATATATATATATATCACATTAAATATCACAGTTGTATCACATTAAACGGACGTGTTAAGTGCCTTGAAAAGTGGACGCTCAATTTTCCAGTTGAGGTTTAAGTTTTGATTTTTGACTAAAAATACAATAGTTACCCCTTTTTCTTTGATGTTTTCAATCCGACATGAATGCAACGAGTTTCTTGCTTATATTGAGGTTCTGAATGTAATTGTGTTTAGGCTGCTTTAAACCCCAAAGATCCTGTCCCAAAGCTGGGTCCTGTCGGCTTGACAGCTAGCTGGTGAAGGAAGCTATATTTTTTAGGGCCTCTTTGCGAGTGACCCGTTGCCCACGTCGGGCTAACATCATGAAAAAGAAAAAACTATAGTGTTTGTCGGCTATAGTGGAATTAATTTTCGTTCCTTGTTCCATGCACGCCAAACGGTCTGTGTGTAATATATATATTATATATATATATATATATATATATATTATATAATATATATACACAGGGTGGGCCGTAAGTTTCCATACATAGGAAAAATTAAACGTTTGTTTTATGTTTCAGATACCCTAAGAATATGCGTTTGACGTAAGATCTTGTTTACTGATGAAGCAAATTTTTACGTCAATGGAGAGGTAATCGGCAAAACATACGTTATTGGAGTAATGCTAACCCTAACTGGCTGAGTCCGACGAAGATGCAAGGTGCCGGTAAAGTGATGGTGTGGGCCGGGATATGGGGTGACAGAATTATTGGACCAATTTTTGTCAGTGGAAATCTTAATGCCGAAAGGTATCTTAACATGTTGCAAGAAGAGATTTTCCCATCCCTGCTAAACGAGGAAGGTAACTTCCCAGTTTACTTCCAGCAAGATGGAGCTCCACCTCATTATGGTCTTCACGTGCGTCGGTATTTGGATCAGCAGTTTCCGGATGCTTGGATTGGTCGGCGTGGTTCTGTGGAGTGGCCTCCCAGATCCCCAGATCTCACCCCCCTTGATTTCTATCTTTGGGGGCACTTGAAGGCCATGGTGTATCAGGAAAAGATACGAGACATAAATCATCTAAAGGAACGTATCACCAACGCCATTACAAGCATAACGTCAACTGTGCTAATGCGTGTTCATCAACAGTGGGGAACACGTATTGAAATGTGTTTTCAAAACAATGGCAACCATGTAGAGCATATTATATAAATAAAATGGTTGTCCATAACAAAATGTTTATTTTTCCTATGTATGGAAACTTACGGCCCACCCTGTATATATATATATATACAGGGTGCGGCATAAGTCGCTTTACCGAGAATAATGAAATCACCTTGCGCAAGAATAATATTTATTATTTATTACAGAAATTGTTCAGAGTGTCCTCCATCATGTTCAATACACACGTTACATCTTTGAACCACTGAACAACAAATAACACGATACAGTTCTTTGTCATTATTCAACGTCTCGAACTCTTGGCGTATCAGTCTTCATGTGATCGAAGTTCCGAGGTTTCTCTCTTTGATTATAACCCACAGTGAATAATCAACGTGATGTGATTATTCAATGTGGGGTATAATCAAAGATAGAGTCTACGACCAGAAACCGTGGGACTTCGATCACATGGATTTTGATACGCCAAGAGTTCGAGACGTTGAATAATAACAAATAACTGTCATGCTATTTGTGTTCAGTGGTTCAAAGATGTAACGTGTGTATTGAACATGATGGAGGACACTGAACAATTTCTGTAATAAATAATAAATATTATTCTTCACAAGGTAATTTAATTGTTCTCGGTAAAGCGACTTATGCCGCACTCTGTATATAAAACCTTGGTAACCTTGGTTTTGCTTTCGCCCGAATTGTTCGTTCTGACGAAGGTCAAGCTGGTCACTCCACCTTAGACCTACAGTTTAACGTGGAATCCGAACCACGCCCCACCAGCAGCCCAACGTCTTAACCACTAGGCTACCCAGGGTACCCATTTATCTACCAACCAATTTTTTTTATTGTGTGGAAGGATGAACAGCTGGGTTTTGCTGCGCGCCGCCTGCCATCACCGGGTCTGGATCCCGGGGCCGATGGATTCGTAGTCAGCGACGCTAACCACTACACCACGAGGAACATATATATATATATATATATATATATATATATATATATATATACTGTTTAGACAGTGGGATAAATTGGCTTGACTGCAAAACTATTTTTTTTAAATATTCGCAAAGGAATACGATATAAAACTTCCTTCAGTCCATGCATAAAGTTCATTGCCGCTATTGACCTTTTTCAGGAAAGTTGGTTCTCTTTCGGCTTGCAGTTGGAGTGGTGCGTTGAGGGCAGTTATTGGTCGTGGTAGCGT